>CM030943.1:3117201-3127678 GCA_018136815.1 Isochrysis galbana | reverse complement strand
CGGCGGTGGCCAAACTGTGGGGCGCCAAGCAGCTGTAGTAGCCTATCCCCTATGTTGTAGCCTATCCCCTATGTTTATGAGAGTGAGTGCGACGAGTCAGACAAGGACGCCGAGTCCGCCGCAAAAGACCCAGCGCATGATAAGCGCCGCGCAGGCAAGCGCCGCGCAGAAGACGATGGCTGGGTCAGCCCCGATGGCATGGAACGCCACGAATACATCTGGAAGCGCATGCGTGAGTACAGGGCTTCCATCCGGGCCAGTGCGGAAGAGATACACGAGATGAAGGAATGGGTCTGTCGCTTCCTGAAGCAGCGCCGTGCCAACCCACAACCGGCGCCGCGCGTTACGGCCCCCGCAAGCACCGCGCGCACCCAATTCAAGAAGCGCCACGTCGACGTCGTCGATCGCCAGTGCCGCTTCTGCGAGCAGCGCTTGCGCTCGGCGTCCAGTCGACAGGTGGCCGTGTCGAGAGAGTCGAACGAAGCCAGCGAGCAGGAGCACGAGAGGAGAGGACGGAGGACCGTACGGATGCGCGCCGAGTCGCCACCATCGTGAGGAAGACGAGGGCGAGGAGAGAGCTGGAGGGTGAGCGAGGAGGGAGGAGGGAGGCAGGCAGTAGGAGCCTTCTCTCTCTGGTAGGTCGATGAGAGGAGGGGGGGAGGGAGAGAGGGGGAGGGGACCCGGGGGGGGGAGAGAGACCAATAGACATACCAGTTGTTTATGTTAATGTTCTCGCCATATACGGTAATAATTCCCCGGTCCCAGGGGGTGTCCCCATGGTTCCCGACCGCCCTCCGCGCCCAGAGTTCCCCCGCGGAAAGAGTGAACGCACGGCGTGCACCTTCCTGGAAGTTGCTATGCGCACGCACGGCGCCCCCGCGGGGGGGCCGATGCACATTGCGCCGTGCCCACGCACGGCGTGCACAATGTGATTGCAAGTCATCACACGCGCTGCGTAAAGAAACATCTCTTACATGGCTTGTTTACGTAGTTGTGGGCCTTAGTGGGTACGCAGAGGGAAAAGTTGACATGCGCACCCACGGCGTATCCGCGGGGGGACCGATGCACATCGCGCCGTGCCCATGCACGGCGTGCACGATGTGATTGCAAGTCATCACAAGTGCTCCGTGTGAAATATCTCTTAAAATGAGTGTTTATGTAGTTGTCGGCCTTTAGAGGAGACGCAGGGGAAAAGCTCTAAAGCTCTGACACGGCGTCTCCCTCGGGGGGAACATGCACCGCGGGGGGAAGCAGAGAAAAAAAGTTGTTATGCTAGTCTGCATTTAATTTTAAAATACTGCTCTATATACAACTGTGGACATTCGATCGCTCAAATCGACTGATGTCCCACAATTGACGGAACGACACCTGGTGTAGAAAGTATGCTACGTGTAGTAGGTAGTGGTTCCATTCGCCGCGAGTGCGGTAAGAATATCAAAAGGTTTTTTTTACATACGTGCTGCGTGCTGCGCTCCGGGGTATCCACGAGCCAATGACCACGCAAACTATCAAGTACAAGTGGCAAGTAGCCGTGGAAAAAACGTAAAACCCACAAAACACTCACCCGCCTTCTTTCCCTCTTCATAGGTTGCAAGTCCAAACTTTCCTCCTTCAGCATGTGTCATCACACATGGGTGACGTGGGCATCATGATGGCCCGAGAGGGAGCATTCGGCGATGCGATGTGTAAGACACGCATTGATCGGTTACCTAGTCCCGTGCAGGGCCATACTTTTGTTCTTTCCTCCACTATACTTTCTCCTCAAGAAGAGGATAAGCGCTCCTCGCTTCCTCGGGAAGGATAATGTGCAAGGCCGGGAATTCAAGCACGACGCGTGAGCAAAGAGCTTCGCCAAGCGTCTCATCTAGCGAAAGGCGATAATAACGCGGGTCATTCGCAGGCTGTCGATGCACTGCCATGAGGACAGTAAGATTATGAAGGCCGGCACGAGAGTAAGCTCGCAGTCGGTGACGCAACAAGCGTCTTTGCCCATCCTCCACCTGGTAAACTTTGCTCTGAGCGCAGTTCCTGGCGGTAGTGCTTGCATGTACGGATGCCGTGGACTCGTGAGGAGCAGCAGGTGTCTCTGACCCTTGCTCAGTATCTGGCATCAGCAGTCGAGCAAGGATTGAATGAATGGACGCAGTCTCGGGCACAGCCGCCTCGGTATGATGAATGCCGAAGTGAGGGAACATGAGCTCGACGCGCCATGCAATGCGCTTACGACGCGCATCGTAATACGAAGTGTTCTCCTTTTGGCGCTGCATTCCTACTGGCATCAGCTCAAGTTCCACTCCCCGCTCCTGTGCTGCAATCGCGAGCTTTCTTCGAGACGGATAGACGCTCTTCGGGCGGGTTGGCGCGTCGGCTACGCGAGCAGCGCGACTGGCACCTTCAATGGAGCGCATGGCTCCCTCGAGCAAATGGTAGTCGCTCCTGATCGTCTTGTCGTCGAATTCTTGGATGGCAAGGAAGGCGGTCCTGTCGCGCTTGCCCGAGCAGTGTTGAGTAGCCTTGTGCTTCTTCACGCACTGAAGCGAGCAGCTAAGGGTGGAACAGGCCGGGCATCGGTACTTGGCCTCGGCTGAGCACGTCTCACACCGGCTCCTCTCCGGCCTGCTGGCCTCGAGTGGCGGCAACGGCTGCGCGTCGGCTTCATGCGCCGCCATCCTTCCAGCGCCGAGGGACTTCACGCACACAGCCGGAGTGAACGCGCCACACGTCTGAGTTTTCTTATTGTGGGAGTATAACCTTAGAGGTATTCGCTTCGTGGAACGGCCCGCTTCGTGGAACGGCCCCTGCCCTTGCCATGGCTCCCAAGGCCCAATCCGAGCCCCCCGCACGCTCCAAGGTGCCCAAGGGGCACTACACAGTCCAGGCCCGCGATGCTCGCGCCCTGGACCGAGCGCACGCGCTGCAGGAAGTGCGAGATGCGAGATGCGGTTGCGGTTGCGTACTGCCACGAGCGCAACGTCGGCGCTACAGCCAAAGCCGCCATATTGCCACAGGGCTGTTTCCACAGGCAACGAGGCACAAGGTGACCACTGCTCTACAAAAAGGAGCCAGTGGTGAGAAAGAGAAAGCGCCGCGCGACGCGAATAGGCAGATCCTCACGAATGTGAGGAGTTGTTGTATTCAGGCCTCCTGGCATCCTGGCATGAATATTTCGGCATGGATACGTGCCTTCGTCGTTATATATCGTCTTCTATGTTCGTCTTGGTCACTCAAGGCGTGCAGATTCGAATCCTCCCTGGGCTCAGATCCTGGTCCGCCGATTTTCGTCTCGAAATTCGAAGATTTGAGTTTTATTTTTACCGTTACGGTAATTGTCCACGCGTTTAAGCTAAGAAATGCAGGTAACAGAACTGGGCTCCCTCTCTGCATTCCCTCCCTCCCCTTCTGCAGTTCCCCCTCCCTTCTGCAGTTCCCCCTCCCCTCTGCAGTTTCCTCCCCCCTTCTGCAGTTCTCACCCCCTCTGCAGTCTCCTCCCTCCCCCCTCTCCATTCCCTAATTTTCCCGGGCCAGGCCGGGAAAAATACGTGAATGTGAGGGAGGATTGGGTCAGTGTTGTGATTCCCCCCCTCTGCAGTTCTCACCCCTTCCGCAGCTCTCCTCCCTCCCCTCTCTCCATTCCCTGATTTTCCCGGGCCAGGCCGGGAAAAATACGTGAATGTGAGGGAGGATTGGGTCAGTGTTGGGATCTCACCCCCCTCGGCAGTTTCTCCCCCCCTTCCGCTGCCCCCCTCCCCCCCCTCCGCTCCCCCCCCCTCCCCCCCCCCCTCCGCTCCTCCCCTTCCCCTCCGCTGTTCCCCCCCTCCCCCTCCGCCGTTCCCTTCCCCGGATTGCACGGCGTGCGCTTGACGAAACCTGACGGCGTGCGGAAACTTTCCACGCACGGGATCCCCGCGCATGTGATTGCCACTCATCATGCGCACGGCGTGCGCACGCATCTGGCGAAAATCCAGAGTCTTCCTCCCAGACATCTTCCACCGCTAGAGAAGAGTGGAATGACATCATTGATGACACTGCTTTTTCCGCTATCCCTACAAGCCATCACGTTTCTTAGGCTTCGAGATTATCCGAGACCGTGCCAACCGTCACACGACGCTCCGTCAGACCAAGTATATCGAAGAGATTGCTAACGCCTTCCTGAGCGGTTGCGGTTGCGCAAACGCGTAGTCTTAAAGACTACCGTGTAGTCTTGGGAGGGGGGGTGAAGACAACGGAAAATGTCAGCCTCATTGCCGCCTCATAACCAACGGCCAAAGCCTCGCCACGGTTCGCCCCCCTCTTCCCGAGAGTCTCCCCTATCATCTCCCTGCTTTGGGTGCCCAGGTTTGTCCTGACAACCCACTAAACAGCGCCCGACAGCCGTGGGGTCAGCAAGTGCTCGGGCGCCTGGCGAGCGCCGAGCGCCGAGCGATTCCCAAATTGGTACCCTCGTGGAGACCCCAAGCGATCGGGTCGCGGCGGCACCAAGCGTAGTTGCAGCGCACATTACAATCCCGCTGGTTCTGTGCCAGATTGTACGCCCTGTAATAACAAACTTTTGTCGACCAGCGAGCAGCGTCGAGCGCCATGGCGTCCTGGTGCTCCAGCTCCTCGTCAGTCGTCAGTCGCGAGCCAGAGCAAATCCTGCGGGGCGAGGGTCGGGACCGTCAAGGAGCATCCTCTGACGGCCGAATCGGCCGTGTGCGAGCCGTGTATGGTGCGCATGTGCATGCGCGGACGTCATCGCTGGGGCACCAGGGTTTGAAATTTGCTTTATAGGCAATATGGGGCGTCGGACCCCTAATTTAATATATGTCTAGGCACCTTTTAAGTGAAAGAAATACATCTCTCAGTGGGAGCGACGTCTAGTTCAGCTCGTGTGAGCCGCCAGAGCGTGTGCAAGGGGGGGGGTCCGACGGGACTTCGCACCGTCTTTTCGGACGAGGATTCTGAGAAGGCGGGGAGACCCTCCGAGCCGCTTTCGCCGGGGCTTTCCGCTCACGGTCAAAAATGTCGACCCCCACCCATATTAGTACTTAAAAAGCCCTGTTTGACCGCCCTAACGCTGTGGGGGAGTGTTTGACTCTGACCTCTGAGCGAGGGTTTTGTAGTATACGTGTCAGATCTACTCCGAGTGAAGGGAGGGGAACGTACCGTTGTCACCGTCGTCGTCGTGCGAGCGCGCTAGCTTAATGATGTTCCCCTTGGTCTACACGATATTGCTATCAATCACTGGGCCCCCATCGGTTGGGGCCAAACACCCCTCCTCCCCTGTCCGCATGCCAACCTCCGCCCCCCCCCCCCCGGTATCACTGGACCCCCCCCCAGTCCCCCTCGCCCCCCCCCCCCACCTTCCCCCGCCCCCCCCCCCCCCCCCCCGCTCCTGCGCACCGCCACCGCCGCCGCCGAGGCGACGATGCCCCGCGAGCGGCGCACGCCCGCCTCGCGCGCACGCGCTACGCCGTACGAGCGACCGCAGGCTGACGGCAGACGGAGCAGCATCTTCGGCCGCGTCCTCGACTACGCCACCGCTCCCGTCCGCTGGGCCTTTGGCCACCAGCCAGACTCGGACGAGGAAGATGGCGCAGAGGCCACCGCCGCCAACGCTCAGCTCAGCACGCCTTTAGACGACGGGGGCGCGCGTGCGCAGACACCCGAGAGTGAGCAGACAACCGCCCAGCAGCATCGCGAACCGGCCGCTTCGACACCCTATCCTCACACCCCGATAGACAACAGTGCAGACAAAGAAACCCAGTCGCTGGCAGATGGGACGCCAGCAGAGGTTGCTGTGCAGCAACCCACCCCAGTCAGACTCGCGCCGCCTGACAGCCACGCTGCTGCTGCCCGGTATAAATCTACGCTTAAGAACTCGTATGACATTGTGCGCCAGTTTATGGTCAAGGAAGGGAAGGAGAAAGATGAGCAGCCCTTTGCTGTGCCTTCTCTTTCTGCGACGGCACAGGCAGGGGAACCAGGGGTTTCGGCCTTTGGTAGACCTCCGCATGTCGGAGTTACCATTCGTGACACAGAGAGGCTAGCGAGGCACGGGTTGGGCTATGGCCCCTTCGACTTGGCCGCCCCACGTGCCACTCCCGCTGCTCCACGCTTCCGGCTCTGTGACTTCTCGGCACCCTCGTCGTCCGCACGCCCCGTCTCGAGCTTAGGTACTGGCGCCAGACACAACGCGAGATACGGGCCCTCATACTCAGACACGGGATGCCGTTCAGCGCACTGCACCACACCCGCTGCCCAGAAGTCAAGCGCGATGAGTGGTCTTCAAGATAGCGAGCTTATGCTGAGCTCTAAACGCGCTCGGCGTAGCTCTTTTGAACTTGATGAAACGATACCTAGTGCCAAAGCGCGACGGACCTCACCAGGAGGCTGGGGAGGTGCTGCGCCGCCACTGGCGACTAGCAGCGCCAGCTGTCAAGCTGCTCATCGTATTCTCCGTGCCCTTGATGTCCTCGACACGCCGCTTCCTTCACGAGTACGAGAGCAATCCGTCGTCAACAAAAATGGTGGTGCAATGAGTGAACGCGCAGGGCGCCCCGCTCCGCCCTCACCTCAGACTGCTGCACCGCCGAGCGCGCTGCTGTTTGCTCAGCATGCGCCGCCGAAGACCTCGTCGTATGATACGATGCTCCCGCGGCTGCCCGGTGCGCCTGCTCCAGAAGCTGCGCCAGCTGCCACGGCGACGTCTCGCATTGCAGCTCCGACGGCAGACACTCCCAAAGAGCCGCCCCCGCTACCAAGAGCGGCAAATGGCCACACTGCAACCATCGAGACCCCCACGAGCAGCATCTTTAAGCCTCCGATCGCCGCCACCAGCTCAATCTTTGGGCGTGTACCCGCCCTTACTCCCGCTTCAGCCTCGTCGCCAGCGCCCGCAACCTTCAACTTTGGGTGCAAGGCAGCTGCTCCCACTTCCATGCAATTGACGCCAGCCCCTGCGCCGGCCCGTACGGCGCCCCTTTTCCCTTCGTTGGCTGGAGCCCCGACTGCCCCATCCCCAAAGGCCGCTTCCAGTCCAGCAGTGGTCATGCCACCAAAATCTGCTTGCGACAAACCTGCGCTATCGCTTGGATTCTTGTCTGAGCAGCAGCCTCCAACCCCTGCACCATCAGCTTCAGTGATGGCTGCTCAGACCCCATCGGCTTTCTTATCCTCCTCTCCAGCACCGGTAACGGCACCTACCTCGACTGCGCCACTGACTACCATGAAATCTGGATCGCGACGCTTCTCGTTCACGCCTGGCAAAGGGCGTCGCACATCGGTCGCCGAGGACGTAGCCTCTCCCATTCGGAGCCCGCTTGTCTACAACTTCTCAAAGGAGCGCAAGCCAGCATTGTGCGTGTGTGACACGCAGGGGATATCGACGGCATCAACCCCGCCCTCCAAGGCTCCTGGCACAGCTGGAATATTTGGGCCTGCGACGGCGCCCTTTTCGAACCCCTTCAGTGCCTCCTCGGCTTTCGCTGCGCCGAACCTTGCCTTGGGCGGCAGGTTCACCTTCGGATCGGCTAAGACAACCAACGATGCTCAAAGTACCATAGCTGCTGGCACACCGGAATGCGCAGCAGCAAGCAGCTGGTTCAATTTTGGCGAATCGGCATCAGGTGTCAGTGCAGCCTCCAGTGCCTCACAAGCTGCCGATCAGAACAAGCCCGTAGTCCCGGCCATCTCCTTCGGAACTCCGGCGCCTGCTCTTGCCGCAGCAGCATCCACAACCACGTCTTTCGCCCAAAGGGCGTTTGGCAACACCCCCTCATCTCAAGAATTGCCTCCGTTAACGCAGCCAGCTCCGCCTTTCGTTTTTGGCGCCGGCGCGCCTCAGTCCTCGGCCGCACCAACGTCGGAGTTCACCTCCCAGGCTTCGGCGACCCCTGGGGTGTTTTCGTTCTCAGCACCCGCGTGTGGTTCTACTTCATTCAACTTTGGGGCCGCACCGGCGGCGAAGGAGGTGGACGAGGCTGCCCGCGACAAGCCTGCGGCCACATCAGGGGTGTTTTCGTTTGGCGCTTCCGCCACGGCTCCGATACCTACAGCACCTGCAGCGGCCGGGAGGCCAGCATTCACTTTCGGCAACGCATCCGCTGGGGCCCCTTCTTTGTTCGGCACGGCTGCGCCTGCGTCTAGCGTCTCGAGTGGCGCGTTCACATCTGGTGGCTCTGGGGCGGACCTTGCCAAAGCGACTCTTGACCAGCAGGCCGGCGCGCCAATGCCGGCTGCGTCGAGCCTTTTTGGGGCTACGAGCGGAATCATCGCGCCAGGGCTTGCTTCTGCTCCAGCTGCGTCAACGGTGAGTACAAGCGATGCAGTCTATTTTGCATTCCTTTAAACCTTCCAGCACGTCACCCCCTCGGAATGGCTAATTGATCCGACCATCAGCTCACACCTTTCTCCCCTCCCATTGCTTTTCAACTCGAGCAGTTCTCGTTCGGATCACAAGCTCCCAAACCTACAGCACCCCTTTTCGGAGGTGGAGCGGCAGAAAGCGCTATGGCTCCGACAGGTGCGTTTGCATTCAATGAACCCTCAAGGACCTCATCGACCGACTTCACATTTGGCAGTGGATCTACCACCCCCCCGGTTTTTGGCGCGGCCTCCGGACTTGGCGAAAACACTAAAGCATCCACTTCTTCGACCGTGAGCGCCTCAGCATTGCCTGGACCCTTCGGGATCGCATCCGCTCCACCTTCTCTAGGAAGCTTCGGTACTACAGCCGATAGGGCTGCAGAGGACTCGAGTTCTTAATGCGAACGCATAATGGCTTCGGGGCGAAGCGGCAGCTGGTGCGGGGATCTGTTGCAAAGGCGATGTTGGAATGGTGAATCAGATTCAACAAATGCTTCAACGTGCCTGCCCGTGTCGCCGAAATGAATCGTTCGCATCGGTCTCAATCAATTTTCTGATGAGAGCGTTCGTACCGCTAATCTCACTAGCCATGTACCAACCCGGCAGGCCATGCCACACGTGGCCCTTAGTGAAACACAAGGCACGGACTATCGCGCCCTTTAAGCCCCCTATTGGTAGTGGTGGTGTGGGTGGAGCTGTGGATCTTTACTATCCAGGGTATGACCATGGGGGCAGTAGGGGTAGGGAGGGATGAGGAGGGCTAGGGAGACGTCGGGCGCAGGCCGTGGGCATGGACAGGAGGTGGGGTGGGCCCTGGCAGGGCGCCCGAGGGCTCAACACACTGGGGGACGTAGCACGCAGGAGGATTACAAGGCGGAGGGTCACAGGCGCGTTGGACATCGGGACGGAAGCGACTGACGGAGGCGAGAGCAAAGATAATCACCGGGGAGAGGAACGCGGGAACGCACAAGGAAAATAAGCGGGCGCGGGACGGAGAAGAAGCACAAGGAGGGGGAATCTAGGGGCTGCACAGAGAAACGCGAGAGATCCCCCATCCCCCCCCCGCGGCCGCGGAGTGGTGTGGAGCAATGGGCTGGCCACGACAGGCCAGGGCGAGCGAACTAGGCGTGCCTGTTCGTGAGAGAGTGGGCCAGCAGGGGCTAGTGTGCTGCTAGTGGCAAGCCATAAGGCATTCCAGGAGGATGGGTGGTTCCTTCCCCACGGCAGGGGAGCGGAGGGGGGGGGCTCGTGCCCCCCAATGGGCGTACCAAGTATAAACTTAGTTGAGCGCATATGGATATGGATAGTCAGGATAGACGGATTCCAATACCAATTCACCCATACGCGTAAATGTGCGCAAATTCACCGGAAGCAAAAGGAAGAAAAGACGCACAAAAATGGCAGCAAGCATACGGCACGCGCGCGAGAGTGCGCGCGCAGGCGAGAGATAGAGACTGCGCGCGTGACCGCGTGCAATGGGCGGAATGTTCTCGTCGCAACGGGAAGGCGAGGAGAGGCGGAGAGGGCATATCTCTCCGCTTTCTACTTGACCTCCTTGTTTCGTCCCATGACTTCTACACCAAACAATCTGCTCTCCCCTCCTTGTGTTGTCCCATGACTTCAACACCACTGAAGAAGAAGGTGAACACCATCTTGAACTCGAGGCGATAGCTACTGCCGCACGAAGTTCTCCCTTAAATTTCGGAACGGAGGTAGCAGTGGTAATATTTATTCCGCGCGCCCCCCGCAAAGGGTGAGGAAGATCCCCGGGACCCTTCTTGGAGCCCAGCTACTTGTACTTCTTGGAGTTCACATACCAACGCGAATCTTTCAGAGACAAACCGAATCGCGTCGTCTTGAGAGCTTTCTCTCCCTCGACTCAAAGACGGGGACGAACTATGGAAGAAGGGACCGGTTGAGTGCTAGACGCACAAGGCACAAAGTTGTATCACAGCTAGCCCTTCCTTGTTGTGGACGGCGACTAACACGTTGGACGAGAGTATACATTGAGCGCCCATGGTTCCTGACTAGAGCACCAAAACGTCAAGTGCATTCTGGGGCGTTGGAGGGTGTTGGTTTGCGGATGGGGAGGTGACCCGCAGACGACGAGGGAAGTGGGGAGGATGTGGCG
>CM030943.1:3016001-3116001 GCA_018136815.1 Isochrysis galbana | reverse complement strand
TGGGCTATATCGTATCTGCGCAAGAATCAAGTTAGTTTTCGCCAATGCACGTGCGAGCAAGACAAAGCGAAAGCGGAGCAACGCAAACGCCAACGCGAAGTGAGCAACGCCATGGACTACAGGGCCCTTATGGGCCTTGGAGCGGCGGCACCGTGCCGCCGATTCATGGCGGGCGAATGCAAGAACAATCGCATGAAAGGGCGGCAAATCGTCCAATGCTCTTCCAGCCACGACATCCCCGGATGTTGGGCAAAGGACCCCGCAACGGGCAAGCAACATTGTATGGTAAAATGCAATCTTAAACCTAATAAGGCTTATCCAGGATACTGCGTTAACGGAGCTAGTTGCCTGTACCGTCATGGTGAATAATAATGATCTAAGGATTGCAACATACAATTTGAATGGAGCAAAACATAAATTAGCATCTACTCTAGCGCAAGCGAGATTAGGAGGAGTCCACATCTTGTATGCGCAAGAATTGCATCATTACACCGATGGATGGCACTTGAAGGTGCGAAATTTGGCCCGGTCCCTGGGGTGGGACTGGTTTCAATCTCCCGCAACTAGGGGCGACCCGGGAAGCGGAGTGGCAGTAGCCATTAGAAGAGACAGAAGCGACGTAGTAGTAGAATCTTGGTCGGTAGTTATCCCGGGGAGGCTGGTAGAAGTAAAGGCAAAAATCGGACATGAAACGATATCTTTCTCCTCTGTGTATCTAAGTGCCCAACCCAATAAACGTAAAGAAGACATCAAAATGCTACACGAGACGTCGGAAATACCTCCTCACACTATAATAGCAGGCGATTTTAACTGCGTAGAAAGCGTAAGCAGAGATACCCGGTCCATCGCGGGGGCGACCCCTTACGCAAATTCGGGGGGCAGAGCCCTCACGAGGGCGCTCGCCTCGCATGGGCTGACGGATGTCCAGCTACTAGTTAATCCGGGTCTTAAGGACCAATACACGAGGTGCGGGCATCAGACCCACACGAGGATAGACCGAGTATACGCCGCGGAATACTACTCCACATGGAGATAGCACAAGGCATACATAGATCTAAGGCTGTTCACGGGCCTAGCGGTGTCGGACCACCACCCGGTGGTAGCGACTTTTGCTATTGCCCCCCCACGACGGGCGACGGAGATAGAAGCCAAGATACCTTTGGAGGTATTGGACGACCCGGAGACGCGAGAGATGATCAGCCTCCTCTGGCTCCGCTCCGCAGACAAGAAGCGGCAGATGAATTCTTCGCCCCCCCTCACGAAAAAAGTACTCGCTTCCAGGAAGGATGGAAGGGGTTTTCTTTTTCTTCCCCTCCCCACCCCTAACACCACCTTGAGGCTTAAAATAACCCACAGGTTAGAAGTAAAAGTCTGTCATCGTATGGAATACGACACTCTCCTGCTCGCCCTCCTTCTCGTTCGCCATCTCGCTGCCACGCTGCAGCATGCGCTCATCACTCAATGCCGCATCGATGTCTGAGACATCGCTGCGCGCATTGCGCAACGCGGCACGTCGCGAGCGGCTCGATCCTGCGCAAGGGAATGGAAGGTAGGGAAGTGGGTGGCGCCCAAGCGTGTGAGCAAGGGCAAGGGGCAAGGGAGCATTGACCGGTCTGTACCGGCTCGCTCGCTCGCTCCGTCGCACGCGCGAGCGCACGACAGACTGCCGACCTTTCATTCAGTCGGCAACCCTGAACGGCGCGCGCCGCGAACGGCGCAAGGGTGCCTGTGTGAGGAGTGGTTGGGCGACACGCGGGCAAGGGCAGGCAGCAGGCTCACCTCCTGGCATGCTGGCGGTCCTCGGCCCCCTCCTCCCGGTCGTCATCGCCTTGTCGCTCACACTTGGGCTCGTGCCCCGCGATCTCTTGTAACGGCTAATTTGGTTTTTTTTTGCTCCGCACGCCTCGCGTCCCCCCAAATATCCGGCATATATCCGAAAGCTATCTATTTTGGCAGATCTGCCCAAGTATCCAAAAAGATATCCGGGATATCCTGGCCTCAGCCTACAGAGGGGGATTGAGGTGTTCGCGCCGCGCGCAACTTTTTGCTCCTTTCTAAAATGAACATTCATTTTTTTTTGTTTTTATTGTGCTATCTTCGCTTCCATCGCATCTAGCATACCGCCCCAATGTACCCGCAACATGTCCCGATCATTCGGATTTCATTTTGTAACCCCCCCCCGAGATCTTCTCCTGGATCCTGAGTTTTGGAACGGAGATAGTATTATATAGAGACCGACTATGCGGAAAACACCGCGAAAACTCGACGCATTGGCTAGATGCCCCTTCACCCTTCACACGCCTGATCTTTCAAACCATAGAAACCTTGGTAGGATACACTCCAGAGCGGAACAGAGAACAGAACGACGGCGCAAAAGACCAAAGACAGACTATTCGTATCAAGGCTAGGGCGTTGGCTCCTGGGGGGTTACACATACAAGAGATCCATCGCTTCATTCACAGGATATATATAGATATATATAGAGATATATGGACTTGCCTATTCACAGGTCGTCCCCCCGTCGTCCGCGTGGCGATGCTGCGGTTCAGCGGCCACGCGGAGTTCCGCCAACGGATCGTGCTGGCCACGCTGAGCCGTAGGCCGATCCGGATCGAGGAGATTCGAACAGGAGGCCCTGCGGATGCGGTGCGTCGGCGTGAACGCGAGGGAGAGAGCTAGGACAAGGGAGAGAGGCGGAGAAGGAGAGAGAGGGCGGGAAGGGGAGGGAAGGGAGGGAGGGAGAGAGAGGGACGGAGGGAAGGGGAGAGAGAGGGAGAGGGAGGGAGGGAGGGAGGGAGAGGGAGCGGGAAGGAGGGAGGGAGGGGGGGAGGGGGAGGAGGGAGGGAGGGAGAGAGGGAGGGAGCGCGGGAGGGGGAGGGAAGGGGGGGGGGAGGGGGGGGGGGGGGCTCGAAACATCGCCTTGCTAGTCTTTGCTCGGCAACGAGCGCTCAGGAAATCGCCCGTCGACGCGCCCAACGCCTTGCCCTTATCCCCACCACGCCCTCTGCCACGCTCCTCCCAGCACTTAGCGAGGACGATGCTCCACCGGCTGCTGCATCGCAGGTTGGTCTGTGCGACTTTGAGGCAAGCTTTTTGCGTCTTGTTGAGAAGCTAGTCGATGGCAGTGAAATCATCGTGAATGAGACGGGAACAGCGCTGCAGTACCGCCCCGGCATGATCATCGGGGGCAGGCGAGACCGCCCGGCATGCCTTCCGCCAGTTGCAGAGCCGTTGCACACCATCTCCCTACCCCTCGCAGGAATGTCGTCCATGATTGTGGCAAAGTGAGGGGCCTCGGCTATTTCATTGAGCCTCTGCTCGTCATTGCGCTGTTTGCGAAACGCGAGCTCTCCGTAACCTTCCGCGGCTTCACCAATGTTTCGAATGATCTCGGTGTCGACGTTCTGCGCTCGGTGACCATGCCGTTCCTGAAGAGGTTCGGACTCGAGGTGCGTGCTCCGTCAAGGTCCTTTTTCCGAGGTATTACTACCTGCTCATCCGGCTCTGCTTGTCGGGCACAGGACGATGTACACCTGCAAATAATTCGCCGCGGTGCTCCGCCAGCCGGGATGGGTGAGGTGTTGCTCAATATCCCCGTGGTTCGGTCGGTCCAGACGCTTCACCTAACGGATCCTGGTCGAGTCAAGCGAGTACGCGGCGTCGCCTACGGAGTGAAGGTCCGCGGCATCACCCAGCGGCCAGACGTGTCCCTTTTGTGAGGCGCTCGTCCTCGTCTCCATGACGTGCAGGTGTCGCCACAAGTGATCAACCGCCTTGTGGATGCAGCGCGTAGTGTGCTCACACATTACATTCCGGATGTTTGGATCTACACGGACGTGGCCTCATCGAAAGATGGCTCACCAGGTACGTGAACTTGGTGGAATGCTGACGATGCTATGGCTCACTTCGGCTTACCTGATTGTTGTGTGCGCCAGGCTTCGCTCTATCACTCGTTGCGGAGACGACAAACGGTTGCCTGCTTTCAGCAGAGGTGTGCTTCCATGCTACACGGGCCAGGGCACGGAGTCTTGCTCACAGGCGCATCGTGCATGCTTCGGTAGGCCACGGCTACCACGGGAGCAAGCCCCGAAGACGTCGGCCTCGCCGCTGCTTCTCAGTTGATGGAGGTGCGTGCGTCAATCTAGCCGTTTTCCAATTGTTCGCGTCGCTGACAGTTTCTCTCGTCCCGAGCAGGAGATCCTGCAAGGAGGCGTCATCGACTCCGCCCATCAACCCCTCGCGCTGATGTTGATGGCCTTCGGGCCCCAGGATGTGTCTCGCCTCCGCGTCGGCTCGCTCTCTGCGCCCGCCATGTCTCTCATGCGCAACTTGTGCGCTTTTGTCGGGCTCAAGTTCCAAATCTGGCCTGAGGCTGATGACCATTCGACAGTGGTGGCTTGTCGCGGAGTAGGCTTCTCGAATTCAGCCAAGAGTAGCTTTTGATTGCTGTAACAGGCACTTGAACTCTTTTGTCCGGAAGCGACAGCGGGAAGATTGTATCAAGGCTATTTGAGACTGCCTATACGCCGAATCAAGCCCTCTGTAGATACGAGTAGGCTTCTCGAATTCAGCCAAGAGTAGCTTTTGATTGCTGTAACAGGCACTTGAACTCTTTTGTCCGGAAGCGACAGCGGGAAGATTGTATCAAGGCTATTTGAGACTGCCTATACGCCGAATCAAGCCCTCTGTAGATACAGATCCTGCAACCGTTGTCGTCTAGCCTATCTCCGCCCTCATTTCTAGATACTAACATATGATAATGATAAGTAGGCTGGAGCAGATGCCATGCTTTGTGCTTGCGTAGCCAGCGAGTCCAGGCGGTGGGCAAATTGGCCGGCGGATAAATAAATGATACTACCTCCGTTCCAAAACTTAGGTTCTTCTTAGTGTTTTCCTATTTATATCGTCCTACTAAGCTTCGCAAAGCAATGGATATGCTTCTTCACAAGAACTTTGCCGTTACATGCTAGCTTCATGGGACAGTCGATGGGGGGCGTGCACTTCTCGAAAATACAATGAATACAAGAGCGATTTTCTAATATGGGTGGAGGTGGAAATCGGCCGGCAGGAGCGATTGGCGCGCGAGCGTCTTGCTTGTTCCCAGCTTCAAGGCATGACAATCTTAAAAAGCTAGCCGCTACATACACGGCGTGGGGCAGGTTGCTAGTGCTACTCCTAACTACCCTCCCTTTCCTATCACCCCCCCCCCCTTTTCCTTTCCTAGCAAATGGAGGGTGGGGAGGCCGCGCGCGCTGCTTCGACCAGGGGCGCGGGATAGAGGGGGTAAGAGTGAGTGGAGTCCTTGTTTGGGTATGTTTTCTGAAGAAGCCTTTCTCCTAGTTCGGGGGGTTCAAGTTATGTTTCTGATGCCTAGTTCGGCCGCTACTTGCGCCAAAGCGTTAGAGATCTCCAAGTTAAAGTCTTTATCTACTGAATACAACGGGGAGATCATTTTGCGCAGGTGTTTGTTGCTCGGGCTCGGGGCGTGTAGTCCAAGTCTTTCTCTCTGGGCTTTCAGGTGTTGGAAGAAACCTACCTTCGCCTTGACCAACCAGTGGAGCCTCGAGAATATGGCCCTGGCCCTTAGGATGGCTTTCGTCGATCTCGCTTGCCCGCCTTCCTTTGCTGACGGGCTTCAGCCTGTCAGCACCTCTGAAGTCGTCTCCTCCGCCGCGCCTACCGCCGGGATGCCTCCCTCCTCATTGCCCTTAGGCCCTATGGGCCATCCCAACTCGTCAGGCTAGCTTGCAGGGGCAATGGATGGGAGCTCAGCCCAGGTGGCAGGTGGCAGGTGGGGCGTTAGGGCTTGGCCTTTAACCCTCCTGCCTTTCACTCGCTAGCTAGCTCTACGTGCCCCTGAATGTATTCAGTAGATAAAGATTTTAACTTGGAGATCTCTGACGCTTTGGCGCAAGTAGCGACCGAATTAGCCATCAGGAATATAACTTGAACCCCCTGAACTAGGAAATAGGTTTCTTCTGAGGACCGACCCCCAAGGGGGCGGGAAAACACACCCAAACAAGGACTCCACTCACTCTTAACCCCTCTATCTCACGCCCCTGGTCGAAGCAGCGCGCGCGGCCTCCCCTCCCTCCATTTGCTAGGAAAGGAAAGGGGGGGGGGGGGGGGTGATAAGAAAGAGAGGGTAGTTAGGAGTAGCACTAGCAACCTGCCCCACGCCGTGCATGTAGCCTAGGAACTAACATCAGTATATCAGCTCCTGGGGAGCTAATACTAATGCATCAGTACTAATATCAGTACTTACAGCCCAACTTGGCCCCATGGTGGCATGTGGCAACTCCTACCAGCAGTGCACCCCTCGTGGGCGGGCACTTCACACAACAAACAATTCTTGGGGCCTTTACGGCAACCAACCCCCCCCAAAAAAAATCTTCTTAAAATTCCCCGCTACGCGTGCGGCGTGAGGCAGTGTGCTAGTGCACCTCCCTACTACCCAACCTTAACCCCTGACAACCCCCTCCCCCTTTCCCAGTTCCCTCTTTATCGGAGAAGCTGGTTCCGGGGAGGCCGCGCGCGCTGCTTCGGCCGGGAGTTGGAGAGAAGGGGGCTGGAGACTGTGATTCGTCCTTTATGCTAGTGTTAATTCGGGTTGCCTTCCATTGTATATCGTGGGATCCTCATTGATATCCCCTGCGGTTTCTTCTAAGACGCGGTATTAAGTGCCTTAGGTGATGTTACGGATGTCTAGACCTCTCGCCGCCTGCAGGAGGTCTTCCGATGTTCCTAGGTTGAACTCCTTGTCCACCGTGTAGAGCGGGGAAAATGTCAGAGAGGTCATGGTAGGGTGCACAGATGGTAGGAGTTACCGCCATGGGGGTGGCAGCAGAGCTGCCACACCCCATGGGGAGTCCTTGAGTGGGTGGCTGCCCGGCGGCGCTGGCGTTCTGAGCCTGAGTCAGGTTCTGCTTGTCAGCAGGGAACAGGACTTTGCCTGCTCCCTGCTTCTGTGGCTGCCTGGGAGGCGAGGGTGGCGGCGCCATCTCGACGTCGTTGTCAGGCGGTGCTGAGGCCTGCGAGCGCTTCGGCTCCGGCGGCTTGGGGCGGCCCCGTTGGGGCGTCGTGACGGCGGGGGGCTGGGAGAGGGGAGCGGTCGGCGCGCGCTCCATCGCTAAAACTATAACAATAGTTTTTTGAGAGGTCATGGTAGGAGTAGTTGTCATTGTCTGTCATCGAGCGCTTCGAGCGAAGAGGTAGACGGAGGTTCGGAGAATTGCGACACGTGGCGTCGGAGAGTAGAGACGAGGCTAGCTAGCGAGCTAGGGGGAGAGAGAGAGAATGAGAATGAGAGCTTCTTAGGTCCAAGGTAGACACGAGGGGCTACAACGCGGGGACTCAAAAAGTTCCTGACCAACAGAGACAGACAAACTAAACCAAACGGGGCGAAAACTAACCACACTTGGACGGACTACCGAGCGTCGGCACCAAGGCAACTTAGCGGCGCACGGACATGCGCAGAGGGGACGGCACAACGAGGGCAGACCTCGCTGGGGGAGCTGCGACCGAGGTATAACAGAAGACGGACGACAGTCGTGGAACGTTTGATGTCATCAAGCGAAAGTAGGAGAAGAGACGATATACCCATCAACGAGACCTTGAGAGTTAAAATAGCTCGCCGGCTAAAAGTAAAAGTCTGTCCTCGTATGGAATACGATACCCCCCCGATGGAGTGCGGTAAGAAACGGGCCCCAAACGGGCGAAGGGGGGCGGCTGGCGACAGGAGTGGGAAGAGAAGGGAGTGGCTCAAGACGTCCTTGTGGCAGGTGTCGCGTGTCGGGGTCGGGGGCCGCAGTCATTTTCATTTATTTCGTCGAGGACTGCTCGCGGCGCGAGCTGTAAGGGCCGATCTGCTTCTCGACCAACCCCCCCCCCCCCGGTGTTTTCCCCCGGTGAGTCGCCCTACGTAGGTCGGTTCGCCTCACTGGGTTTTCCCTCATTGTAACTTGTGGGGAGTTATGAGTTACAATGGGAGCCAGGGGTTTGCGAGGGGGGAGATTCGAAGGGATGCACATGTGTGTGTCTGTGCCACCACTTCAAGGCGTGCGGGCAAGTGCGCTGAGGGGTGTCGTGAGCTAGTACCGGGCTAGTGGGAGTAGTGGTACTAACGCTCAGTTAGATTATTATTATAATCCGTCAGAGTTAGAGTTCGACTTGAGTCTTTTTTTATATGCCACACCACCACCACCACCACCACCTTGTTAGTCAACCAAATCTTTGCATAAGTCCACTTTCCATCATCCGATCGGCTGCATGCACAATTAACAAGCGTCCGCTTCTCCCTAGCAAATGCCGCACAACCCTCGATCTCCTTAACACAGCGCGACCACAGTCTCCACGATAGACGAACTTGCAACGGACCCATGGTAGCAAACGCGCATTGTATCAAGAATTTTTGCAAGTCACAACACCCAGAATTCCTATTGCCATACATCGGATCCATGTCATGTGCGCGTGCTTTGTCGGAACGCGAAGAACTTCAACGCCATCCTCGCAGTGAAGAACTCCATGCCAAAAGCAAGGCCGTTCCCATCATGAGTGCAAAATTGATGCGGGCGAAGTTCATCATCACGCGGTTTTTTTCTTCAATGGCACTCAGCCTGCTTGATAAACCATGCAGCAAGACGATAGATTTCTGGTCGCATGAAGCATAAGCTACGTCGGCGTGAGGTGCGCCGATTTCCTCTGTGGCTTGTGCGCAGCCGATATTGGACGACTGGTTGCCTTGCCTCATGGGAGATCCCTCATGCATGCGGTCGCTCTTGCTAAACACTGTCGGGGGATTCAACGCTGCTATCGACATCGATTCCAACGGGCCATCTGCGGTTTCAGAGCTGAACTCTGAGGCCGGACTGTCTCCCGTACGTGGAACGCTTGTGAGGCCACACTCAGACTTCTCATCTTGAAGACCCTCTGAGAACTCCTCGAACGAGCTCTGACCCGAGTCAGGGTCAGCTTGATCAAGCGGGGCAGGCAATTCGAAATACTCATCACATAGCACGCTGTCCAGACTCACAACCGGCTCATCCATAGGTAGGAGGAACGGAAAGGGTGAGGCGGACGCTCGCGGGAAGGCCGATGGATCGATCCGTCGGTCCTCGGTCGTCGTCAAGGAGTTCTTTCTCTGTCCAGAAAAGAAAACGCGAACTTTTCTCTCTCCCCTCGCCCCTTTTCTCCTCTCTCCCCCCTCTCTCTCCTCTCCTCTCTCCCCTCCCTCTCTTCCCTTCTTCCTTCGCCCCTCACACATCCCCCTCGTCTAAGAACTAACTAGAGTACTGGCGACACTCTCACCTCTCGCTCGCTGAGAAGTAAAGTACTACCGCAGGTCGGAGACACGGTCACACAAAATTACAAGACTCTTACTTTATTCTCATTTTGTGTTGTGTGCGTGTGGATGTGTGGATCCTCCCTAGATTTAGGGTGATCAAAAAATGATTTATACCACTAACTACTAACATTTGGCATGTGGGGGTGCTGATTTTTTTGACCGTCCCCCCAACCCCCCAAGCCCAAGGAAAGGGTCCTAGGGGGCTTACCTGCCGCCATGAAAAATTGCCGAGGAAAAAGGTGGGTGTTACCGCCCCCCTCGCCCCCCTCTGCACACGCGATGAGGCTCTAACAATAGCCCGGTCACTCACTAACTAGGGGGGTGCGGAGGGCACCATGCACCATCGGTAATGGGCAAAGGAGGACCGAGGACCTAAATATAAATAAGCTAATACGCTCCCCATAGGTTCTGGTATGAGAGATCAGCAAAAGAAATCCGGGGTCCTCCGGCAAAATTTTCGAAAAATACTCAATCACAGGCCGTTGACGACCGCGCGGAAATATATTTCGGGCCCCCTCCGGTATAATTTATCGACTGCCTTCACGCGCGCCTCTCGCAGCGCGCAGCGCATTACGAAGCCATGGTCATCACCCTCCTGAACCTATGAGTGGCTCTACGAACGGATCTTCCGCCAGGGCCGCTTTCATCTCTTCCTCTTCGGAAGTCGGCGTACCGGGAGCCAAATAACTGGACTGGATTTCTAGACGCTTCCAACGAACAACGAACAACCCTGAATAACAACCAAGGGGAAGAAACACCAAATGGGCCAAGGGCTTGCATGTAACTTGCATCACGGGGAAAGATTCCCTCACCTAAGAAGCGAACCTACACTGATCTCCAAGGGGAGATGGCAAATTAAACCTCAAATCTCGAGCGGATAGAGCAACCGAGACTCGCTCGCCAAAACCTTGACCGAGAAGAAAGAAGCAAGGACCTACAAGCCAAGGGTAGCGGACCTAGGGAATGTGAGTGTCGCATCCGCGATCGACTTCCGACCTTAGGCGTCTTCGCGCTCAGTCGTTCTTGTTGCCACGGAGTTTTACTCGTAACTTGTAGAACTCATCACTCGTAATTCGCCCCTCGCTCCTTGCCGTCGCGCCCCTTTGTGGCCGGTCTCGCTCATGTTTCGCTCCTTTGCACCTTGGGCCTTGCTCTGTCTTTGGTCCCTCCTTGCTGTCGTTCCCCTGCGCTCGCTAGAGGGGAGGCATCGGTGGCCGGCGAGAGCGAGGAAGGTGAGAGGGTTTAGAACTCACTTTACGTGAAAGAAGGGAAGGGGGTAGGGGGAAGAGGAAGAGCGTGAGGACAGCCCCACCAAAAAACAAAACTCCCCCCTCCTCCGGGGCACGTGCGTGGGGGCGCGGGGGCCCCCTCCGTTTTCTTTTTCACTGCGGAGAATCAATACTGATAGGAACAATAGACAATAGAACGATACACCACGCTAAGTAAAGCTCTACTCTTCGCAAACGAAACCGACGCGGCAAGAACCGCCCAAGCGGGCATGGGTAGACAACCCAAAAAACGGATAGACATAAGCGACTTGAGGCCCGTTTTCAGTATGAACGACAACGGCGGGCTCAAACCCAGCAAGGAACTAGTAAATCTAGCCACAAAGCTGAGGATAGCACACGCTGTCGAGGAAACCAAGGAGCAACAAAACAAAGACGAATAAGCCAACAAAACGTAGAACAAGGTCAACACCAGAGACGCAGCCGACCCGGCGCCACTGTCACAACAGGCGCGAGCGAAGGCAGACGCGAACGCCAAAAGAGAAGACACGACAGGCCTGCCCGGCCCCCGCACTCCGAACCAGGCCTTAGGTAGCGCACCAAGGCCGGACCCCGGAAACCGAAGAAAAAGGAAAGAAGGGGGGCAGGGGAAGAGGTGGAGGGAGGGAAGTAAGGGCGATGCAAGTAGAGAAGGGAGACTGACGGATCCGAGGTTACCACTGCCTCGGATGGGAACGGAGGGAACGGAAGGGAAGCGGCGAGAGGCGCGGCGGAAGTTGGGGAGTGGCCAATGACGGGCTGGACCACCTCCTCAGCAGAGAAAGGCGGGAGGACGGGCCTCGGCGAGGGCGAGCGCGACGACGGAGCGGACATGGCTGGGCGGATCGGGATGGATAGGCTGGGGCTGAGGGATTGGAGAGGTTTGGTATTGAGGTAGTGTTGAGAACGAGGGACGAGAACGGGGACGAGAACGAGGACGAGAGCGACGAACGAAGAACGACAGCCGACAGACGGCTAGAGGCCGATGGACCGACGAGATGACACTACACTCACATCAACACTCTCCACACTAACGTATCCCTATCACGGAACGCACAGGAACCCGCTGGCAGATCGAACAAGGAAGAGAATGCCGACAAGAGAGCGACGGGGCGACGGACGATCCGACGGGGCGACAGTTACGCACAGGAATAAGGAGGGAATCTTTCGAAAACCCTTAAGTGATTTGATGAAGACCGAAGTAAAATAGCGCCACGATATAATCCAACGGCCAACACCTGAGGGGGAATCAGGGTCACACATGGGGCGGTTCCTTGCACCGGCGATACCTGACCGCGCGACTTAGCCTAAAACGCGAGGAGCACGCAAGGAGGTAAGCCAGGTGGGGGGCAAGCAGGCGACAAAGGAGGCGATAAAGGAGGCGAGGGCAACAAGGGCGAATGGACGAATGTAGGACACTACGACGGTGACTCGTGGCTAGCCTGCAAGGAGGGAACAAAGAAACGCAAACAACTTCTAAAACAAAAAGGTCGATCGCGGATGCGACAGAGACCAGTCCCAGTCAGTAGTAGGTGTGTAGCCCAGAATCTTCAGATGTTTTTTTTCCCTCTCTCTCCTCTCTTTCCTCTCTCTCTCTCTCTTTCTACTCTCTCTCTCCCCCTCTCCCCTTACTCTCTACTCTCTACTCTCTCTCTCTCTCTCTCCCCCCCCCCCCCGGCGCGCTCCGAACCTCCCCCGCTCTCCCCGTCCCTCCCCTCGGTTTCTTCTCTCTCTTTCCCTCGATATTTCTCTATTCTTGAGGTCCCCTATATATATATCAGTACATCAGTACTTACAACCCAACTAACTAGGGCGGGGAGGGTGGGAGTAAGTAGGAGCCAGCCGGAGCTGCCATCGTCCCCCCTCGTCCTCATCTTCCACCACCTGCCGTGTCCGACTCTTGGCCGGGGGCCAATGACCAATGAATGGTCATGTATCTCGTGCCCCCCCCCCCCTCCCTCTTCGCTTTTTTTCGGGGGGACGAAAACAAAACCCCTGCTCGTCGGGGCACGTGCGTGGGCGCGGGTCTTTTTCAAGTGTTGGGCAGTGTGAGATGCGTAGCACGAGCCGACTCGGCGGCCCCCCCCTCGTCGGCTTTTCTTTTCGGCGCGCGAACAAACAAAACTCCGCCGTCCTGACGCGCTGGCGCTGGCCGTGGCCCCCCCCCCCCCCCCCCCCCGCGCGCTCCTCGTGGGTTTGTTTGTTTTTTTGGGTTCGCGGGGGGGCCCACCACACAACCCCCCCCCCCCCCAAAACAAAACTCCCCCCCCCCCCGCGCGCTCCTCGTGGGCTTGGTTTTTTTTTTGGTTCGCGGGGGGGCCCACCACCCAAAAAACACAACCCCCCCCCCCCCCAAAGAACAAAACTCCCCCCTCCTCCGGGGCACGTGCGTGGGGGCGCGGGGGCCCCCTCCGTTTTCTTTTTCACTGCGGAGAGAGAGAGAGAGACGAAGGGGGAGGCGCAGACTGGCCACGCTCCCCCCCCCCCCCGTCTCTCTCTCTCTCTTCTCTCTCTCTCTCTCTCTCTTCTCTCCCTCTCTCTCTCCTCTCTCTCTCCGCTCTTTCTTCTCTCTCTCTGCCCTTCTCCCCTTACTCTCTTCTCTCTCTCTCTCTCCCTCCCTCTCTCTCTCTCTCCACCGTTTTCTTTTTCACTGCGGAGAGAGAGAGAGAGACGAAGGGGGAGGCGCAGACTGGCCACGCTCCCCCCCCCCCCCCGTCTCTCTCTCTCTCTTCTCTCTCTCTCTCTCTTTCCTCTCTCCCTCTCTCTCTCCTCTCTCTCTCCGCTCTTTGCTCTCTCTCTCTCTCTTTCTTCTCTCTCTCTGGCCTTCTCCCCTTACTCTCTTCTCTCTCTCTCTCCCTCCCTCTCTCTCTCTCTCCTCTCTCTCTCCTCTCTTTCCTCTCTCTCTCTCTCTCTTTCTTCTCTCTCTCTCCGCTTCTCCCCTTACTCTCCACTCTCTCTCTCCCTCTCTCTCTCTCTCTCTCTTCCCCCCCCGCCCCCGCGCGCTCCGAACCTCCCCCGCTCTCCTCCTCCCCTCCCCTCGGTTTCCTCTCTCTCTTTCCCTCGATATTTCTCTATTCTTGAGGTCCCATGTGCTTTCCTCACGCTCTCCCACTTCCCCCCTACCCCCTCCCTTCATTCGCTTAAAATGCGTTCTCTAATCTCTCTCTCTCTCTCTCTCTCCCCCGACGCGCTCCGAACCTCCCCCACTCTCCCCCTACCCCTCCCCTCGGTTTCTTCCCTCCTCTTCCCTCTGTATTACGTACTCGTCATCCTCCTCTCTGCTGACCTCATGCTCTTCCTCTTCCCCCTAACCCCTTCCCTTCTTTCACGTAAAGTGAGTTCTAAACCCTCTCACCTTCCTCGCTCTCGCCGGCCACCGATGCCTCCCCTCTCTCCACCCCGTTCCCTCTCTCCTACTCTCTCTCTCTCTCCATCGCCCCCCCCCCCCGCCTCTCCCTCTCTCTTCTTTCCTCTCTCACCTCCTCTCTTCTCTCTCCCTCCCCCCCCTCTCGCCCTCCCTCTCTCCCTTCCCCTTTCCCCCCCTCTTCCTTCCTCTTCTCCCCTTCTCCTCTCCGCAAACTCTCCTCTTAACCCACCCGTTCCTTTCTCTCTCCCCCACCCCCTCCCGCTCTCTCTTCTCTCTCTCTCTTCTCTCTCTCTCTCTCTCCCCCCTCCCCACTCTCCTCTTCCCCCGCGGAGGGAGATATGGCCTTCGAGGTCTTCGACGATGTGGCCTTCTACTGGTTCCTCCTCGCGGTACGCACGGCCGCGGCGCGCAGGCGGTACGGTACAGACGGAAACCAGCAAGGTTTCGCAACATTCTGACCCATCTCTCATCCTCTCCCGCCTTCCCAGAGGACCCCATTCAGCTGTGCCCTGCCCTGTTTTTCTCTCGCAGGTGATGGTCGCCGTCATCTCGCCGATGTCCTACTCCTTCATCTCGACGCTGAGGGTGAGAAACGGGGCGGGGGGCGGGGGAGAGGGACCAATTGGAGGAGGGGCAGCGAGGGGGACGGGCGCACGGGGGCAGCGAGGGGGCTAGAGGAAGGGGCGGAGGGGTTGGAGATCTCGCCGATATCCTACTCCTTTCTCTCGAGGCTGAGGGTGAGGAGAGGGGCGGGAGGGAGGGAGAATGCCGTGTGGCGCGGAGGGAGAGGAGGGAGGGAGAGGTGAGCTGTTGGCTGTGGGGGGTGGGGGGGGGGCGGTGGGGGTGGGGGGGGGGGGGGGGGGCGGTGGCGAATGAGGGGAGGACAGACAGCTGGATCGGTGCCTGATGGGGAGGTGGGTTGGGGATTGGGAATGAGCCGAGGAGGGGAAGCTAGATCTCCAGGCTTGGGATGTGCGGGGAAGGAGAGGGGGGAAGGGAGAGGGAGAGGGGCAAGTGACGTGGGATCCAAGAGGCATCATCAGGACACAGGAGCTCCTTCATGTCTCCTTCATGTGGATGCTGAGGATGGGAGGGGGGGAAGCAACCGAGGGAGGTTCGCGGGGCGAGGCCATGCGTGATGAGCATGGGGAGGGGAGGCTGAGTCGCGGGCCAGGACGTGAGCCTGCGCACATGAGGAAGAAGGCGGGGCAAGTGTTCGAACGGGAAGGGATGTCACGAGCTGGCTTCAGGACGCGAGGAGCGTGGCAAATTGCGAAAAGTCGGTGCTTCCGACGTGTGCGAGCCGGCTGCTTGGTCTGAGTGAGCCCGCACCGAGGTGGCGTAGCACGCCGCACCGCATTCACGGCTTCCCCTTCTCCCTTCCTATTGCAGTTGCGCCCCGCGAGGGACTGGACGGTGCAGCTCTCCTCGTGCAAGGAGAAAAACGACCGAGCCGAGCGGGTGAGTGTCGCCACTTTGCCCTTCCGCGTGCCCGCGCCAAGTTGTGAGCCAGACTCTGGCACTGAGCATGTGTGTGCCGTGACATCGCAGGAACGGAGAAGAGAGCTCGTCGCCAAGCTGGTTGGGTGGCGCGGCGTAGGGTTCGTGGTCTCGTGGACCTTGCTCATCGCACTGCTCATGCGCCTGACGACCATGCAGGTGGGTCCGCTATGGCGCCCTGCCCTCGAGGTGAAGCCCTCACGCTGAGCTGAGCGCCTCCGGCCTCCACCATACAGGGCGAGGAGATGTATGCGTTCAACCCGTTCAAGATTCTCGAGATTGAGGAGGGCGCCACGCCCAATGAGATCAAGAAGGCGTACCGCCGCATGTCGCTCCAGGTGCAGCTCCCCCATCTCAACAGGACCGCGCGCCGCCGCCGCCGCCCGCTCGCCCGCCCGGCCATCGCCGCCGCCGCCCGCACGACGGTCATCACCTGCTGCGTGCGCAGTACCACCCGGACAAGAACCCAGAAGCCGGCGACATCTTTGTCAAGATCTCAAAAGCCTACGAGGTGCTCACCAACGACGCGACGCGCGAGAACTATGAAAAGTGCGCCGCGCGTCGACGCCCGCCGACGGGTTGGGTTTAGAGGAGATTTGGTTTGGCGTTTTGCGGAGGGGCTCAGTGCGACCCGGTTCCTCGCTCGCCTTGCGCTTACAGGTACGGCAACCCTGACGGGTACCACGGCACCTCGGTGACGATCGGCTTGCCTTCGTGGCTCACCAACAAGGACAACGAGCTCGCCATCCTCGTCGCATACTTCGTCGCGCTGATCGTCGTCATTCCGACGGTCGTAGGCCTCTGGTATGCCGCGCCTCGCCCCGGTCGTCGACTCACCGGGCACGCGGCTCACCGTTCGCCCCGTGTGCCCACGCGCAGGTGGCGCAACTCATCCAAGTTCCTCGAGGATGGCGTCATGCAAAACACCGCGTACCGCTTCTACCGCCAGGTCTCGGAGCACACGGCCACCAAGTTCATGCCGGGGATCCTTGCCTCGGCCGTCGAGTTTTGCGAAGGGGTGCCGTGCAAGAACACGCAGGCGGACGACCTCTCGCGCCTGCACAAGCGCGTCTCCGAGCACTTTGTTAAGAACCAGGGAGACATCAACAACGACATCATGAAGGTGAAGACGCTGCTCTACGCCTTCCTCCTTCGCGAGCCCGTCCCTGCGTCGCTGCAGGCCGACATGGAGTACGTGCTCACCTCGGCACACCGGCTGCTCAACGGCCTTCTCAACATTTGCATGGAGCAGCGCTTCGTGACCGCCACCATCAACGTCATCGAGTTCTCGCAGCTCCTCACGCAGGCGCTGTGGTTCCACTCCAACCCGCTGCTCCAGCTGCCCCATTTCGACATGTCGCAGGCGAGGCCGCACGCCGCCGCGCAGCCCCACCCACCCCTCGCGCCGCCGCGACAGGTTTAAGGCACCCGCCCCTCGCGCCGCCGTGACAGGTCAAGAATTGCATGCGCTTCCTCGGCTCGAAGGACGCCAAGGCAGGAAGCTCGAGCATCGACCGGCTGCGCGAGATGGGCCCGTCGGCTCGCCGCGAGAACTTGCCCAAGCTGACCGAGGAGCAGCACCACGACATCGACTTGTTCCTCGCCCACTTCCCCGACATTGAGATCACTTACGATGCGCGCGTCGAGGACGAGGAGGACGTCCAAGAGGGCGACGTGCTCAACCTGACCGTCAAGGTGGAGCGCAAGCACCTCCCGGAGGACCCCGATTGGGTGGACTCGGACGAGGAGGACGACGAGCCCGATGAGAGCCTCTTCGACAAGCAGCTGACGCACCTCGAGAAGGACAGCGAGGAGTACGATGCTAAGAAGGAGGAGCTGATGGACGAGTGGCGCGACGCATATTTTGAGCGGCAGAAGCGCAAGCGCGAACGGGAGAAGGCTCGCAATCCGCAGGCGGGCGAGCTCGGCTTTGCCGCCAAGCCGCTTCGCGACCCGGTGAGCGTCCATCCGCCGCACGCTGCCGCGCGCTCGTCACCGCCTCACATTGCCCCGAGCGGTCGGCCATCGGGCGAACGCTGCGCCTTCTGACTTCACCGCGCCCGCTCTGAGCAGGTCCCCGTCCACGCGCCGCACTTCCCTTTTGAGCGCTACGAGCAGTGGATGGTGCTGCTTGTCGAGGTCAAGTCCAACAAGCTGGTCGGCTACCAGAAGTTGTCGCAGAACTCGCGGTTCGAGAAAGTGCAGCTCAAGTTCCTCGCACCCAGGGAGGGCCTCGTCGCGTATGAGATCCACTGCCTTTGCTCCGCCTACCTTGGCTGCGACAAGAAGGTGCTCATGAAGAAGACGATCAACAAGCGCAAGCAGGAGGAGGTGCCCCACCCCTCCTCCGCGCGTCACTGCGCGTTTGGCCGCGCGCGCCGCTCTCAGGCCCTCCGCATCCGCGCCTGGTCCAGCGTGGAACGCCCACCCGCCCTTACCACACTGGTACAGACCAAGTCGGCCGCCGAGATCGCCGAGGACGATGACGAGGAGGACGAGGAGGACGAGGAGGAGCCAGAGGGCAAGTGGTACTACCTCGGTGGCAACTCCGTCGGGGAACTCATCCTCAACATCATTGCACTCGCCATTGCCGGCGTGATGCTCTTCAACTTCCTCTATTCCCGGGGGCTTTGGCAGAAGTACGTGCAGCCCATCGTCGAGTGGGTCCTGATGATTCTGTGGCCGTTCCTCTCCTTCGTTGGCAACAAGCTGCTGCCGGGCTGGCTGTGGTTCACAACCAATGTCTACGACTTCAGGTGCGGCGTTCCCCCCTCGACGTGGCTGCGCAGCTCGCCGGCGGCTGACGCCCTCCCCGCCTCGCGGCTCCAGGCACGTGACCTTCCTCTTTGAAAACATGACGGCCGTTGACATCGACGCCAACGCCACGCTATCAACGTGCGCTCGCGAAGCACGGCCCCCGGGCGCATGCATCGGCTGCCCGCGGGCCCCTGCGGTCCACTTGGTGGACCCCACCCTTCTCGGCTAATCTGCGTGGGTGCACCACCCCGCCCTCTCAGGCGCGTGGTCAAGAACGACACCAGCTTCTTGAACGAGGACCCGTTCAAGCCCAATCTCTACAACACCTTTGGCAACCCCGACCTGGATTAAATGTGCCGCCTCGTGTTGGGACACGGCAGCTAGGCAACGCACTAACCATCGCGACGGCGAGCACAACGTCACGGTCGCACAAACCAGCCCGCCCACCCAGAGCCGCATGCTTGGGCGAAGGCTAACACTCCTCGGTGCAGACTGCACCACTAGTCTCCCACCTTGGTGACGGCTGAATCGCAAAACGCCCGGTGCACGAGCGGCAAGACGCCCTCCGTTGGCAACATGCCGCGCTCCCTCCCCGCAAGCCCTCTTTTCCCATCTAGGCTCCACTACCACCTTTCGCGCTGGTCATCTATCAACAGCAAGTCCTCGCGTAGTCGACCAACGAGCTACAGCAACGCTCGGCGCTCCGTCCCAGTCCCTCGGTGCCGGATGTTGCGAGTTCACCCTTGCTATCCTCCCCCCCCGGGGAACGTCGCGTCGGCTGAGAACAGATGCGCCGTTTTGCTCGGGGTGTGATCACGACACCGCCGAGTGCCGACAACAACGGGAGGCTGCCCGCGATCGAAGTTTGTGAGTCGTGGGCTAGTGAAGCGAGTGAGTGCGCGCGCGCAAAGCTGCACGAGAATAGCTGCGCGTGGTTGCTCTCGAGACACCCTCGACCCATCCACCCTTGGCATTCTAGTGCGCTAGGATTTTGGTACGTGGTATGTTAAACCTATGCTACCTCCCCCCCCCCCCCCCCCCCGCCCTATCTTATGATAGCCCGGTCACTCACTCATTTTAACCACTATTTCCCACCTCCCCTGGGTGTCCAAGGATTCCTCAGGCCCCCCCCCTACCTGCCCCGGCAACTCCCTCCCCCCTCCGAACGACCCCCTCCCGCCCCACGAAGGGCAATGGCGTCGGTGAGTGACCTCCCTTCCCCTTCCTTCCCCCGCGCGTGGCGGGCTATTTTGGGAGATTCAGGCGGGCGCTCACGGGAGGGAATCGGAATGGAGAATGTGAATGTGGGGCGCACCACTATTAGAAACGCGGAGCTTCCGCGACGTCCGATCGCCCGCGATCGGCCGAAGAATGGCCTGGAGGTGGTGGCCATGCAGAGCCTAGAGCTCTCGCGAGCAGGGGGGGTCAAGGGTAGGTCGCACGCTGGTGGTCTCAAGGGTCGCACACACTCGTATTGATCCATCATGGCCCCTCGGAAAAAACTATTGTTATGGTTTGAACTATGGAGCGTGCCGCGACCGCTCCCGAGCCCCAGGCGACCCTCGCCACCGCGCCCCACCTGGGACGCCCCATGCCGCCCGAGGCGGCTCGTCAGAAAGCCCTCTCAAAGCCCATCCAGCCCATCCAAACCACGCCCGCGCAAGCGCGCGGGGTGGCGAGCACTGGCACCGAACAGGTTGCCCCCATGGCTCTGTGTAGCATGCAGGGGGTCTTTGAGACCCCCTCCAACAGTGGGAAACCCTCCCACCCCAAGAGCACCTCATGTGGGAGGGCAGCTCAGCTGCCCTCCCCATGGTGGAAACCTCTACCATCAGTGCACCCAACATGGGAGGGCACTTCACAACCATCAATCTCCTACGGAGAGCAACTTGTGCCTCTATTTTTCAACATGTTGACTCACTTCTCGTTTTCACCCCACTCCTGTGGGCCACAAGAACCTACAACTCAGTGCCCTGCCTTGGGCCCTCCTTCAACACTTGACTCCCTCTCCTACTCTCCCTTCCCTCTAGAACCAACCCAAACAGCACGAACCCCCTCGCCCTCTGTTCAAAGCACCAAAAATTTCAACTCAAGACCCTTGTTGATACACTTCACGTTTTCACCCCACTCTTGTGGGCCACAATTACCTACAACTCAGTGCCCTGCCTTGGGCCCTCTTCCAACACTTCACTCCCTCTCCCACTCCCTCTTCCAACTACAACTAACCCAAGAAGCACAAACCCCCTTGCCCTCTGCTTCAAGCACCAAAAATTTTGACTCAAGACAAGAGGGAGGACATGTCTTGAGGCGGCGTCGCTGCCCATGCCTAGCGCAAGGGTATAGCGCCCCCACTCAGACATCTCCTTCCCCACAGCTCCTCTCTGAGGAGTTGCTCCTCTCCCTCCCATTAGGCCCCCTTGCCTGCGAGACCAGAACAGGATCCTGGCGTAGGGGGCTGTCTGAGTGTGGAGGGAGGGGCGCTCTGGCTAGCGCAGGTAGAAAGCTAGTGAAGAGCTGGGTGGCATAAGGGGGGAAGGGTGCTTGCGCTTGCCGCGGCAGGGTGTCCTGTCTTGAGTGAGCGCTAGTCCCGTTCCTTTGCCGCGCCGCGACCCATAAAAATTTGTTAAAAATTTAAATTTCCATCATGGCCCCTCGCACCGCAGGAATGCCTCGATACGATCCAGCCCGACGCCCAGGGCCACGGCCCGATTGACGTCAAGAAGCGCTCGCTCGGACGATGGGATGTGAAACACCTCAATTGGCCTTGGGTCGCGACAGGCGGGCCGCGACCGGCCGTTCCGGAGCCCGCGCTCCTCGAGGAAAAGGACGCGATCTCGCTCCGAGATTGGCCTCGCGCCCTCCCACGCTGCCCCGCCGTGCCCTCGGTCCCTCGCCCCCCCCGCGGCAGGTTCTTTCCCTCGGCGTGCCGTCCGTCGCCTCCGGCCCTCTTCTCTTACTTTCTCTTGATGTCATCAAGTGTTCCATATGACCGTCTGTTGTCTTCTCTCATCTATCGGTCATATCTCCCCAACGAGATCTGCCCTCGTTGTGTCGGCCTCCCCTCTGTCGCATGTCTGCGCGTTGCTGAGTTGCCTTGGTGCCGACGCCTGGCCGTCCGTCCAGGTGTGGTTAGTTTTCGCCCCGTTTGGTTTAGTTTGTGTGGCGTTGTGTCCTCGAGCTTTTTGTAGCAACCCCACCGTGTTCCCAAGCGAGCCCCCCCGAGTTCCCGAGTCTGTACCCCGAGTCAACGAGTCAATACAAGCCAAGCACGCGCCTGAGCCACCCCCAGTCGCCTGCCACCACCTCCCACAAGCCTCCTCCCGCACTTCCGCGCCCTAGTCGAAGCTTTCTCTGGTCGTCGGTCTAGATGTTTTTCGGATTGTGTCGATCTCGTTGTTGAGTTCACGCATCCTATCTAGTTTTCTGGCATTGGGCTCCCCGTCGTTTAGCTCGATCCCGATACGTCCTTGTATTTTTCGCGAAACTGGTTGGCGCAATCCGCCGTTACGAGAATTTCCCACGGCCCGGAGGCGCTCTTGGATAGGAAGTCGGGCTCAAGATCGACGCCTTCTAGCTTGTTGAGATGCGCGACGATGGCCCCGAGGGTCTCCTCGTCTTTGGCTTTGTGGCCTTTTTCGTAGGCCGTGAATGAGATGATGATCTTCTGGTCTATGGGAAACTCCGCTTCCTCCTCGGGCATGGGCTCGAGGTCTTCGTCGAGGAGGGCCACCTGAGTGACCGGGGTGAGAAGTGTGGTTAGTCCCATGCGTGGTCTAGTCACGTTAGGGTCCGTGCGGTTTGTTGGATCCGTGATGGTGTCGCCCCTTTCCAAGGGTTCGGTGTGCTGGGAGTTTTGTGTTGGCTCTTGTTGGTGTTGGTGTTTGTTGTGCTGGGCCTCTTTGGCCAGTGTTGTGCCTGTCGTTCGCGCGACCGAGCCGCCGCTGCCCACCAGCCCGACGGCCTTGTTGAAGAGCTTTCCCTTCGTTCCATCTCCTGTGCTGCCTTTGACCCCCATCTTGGGGGTCCTATAGCTGCTCTATGTTGTGACCTCTGTTTAGGTACGTCATGTCCCCCTTGGGGTTTTGTGTGTGTTGGTGCCGGGCCGGCACCTCGCGCCGGAGCGCGAGGGTGGTACCGCGGCTGTGTAGGGTCCCGGCCCGGAGGCCTTCCCTTTGGAAGCGTCCCACTGGTGTGGTGTGGCTGGTGTGGTTGTGTGTTGTGGTGAAGGTGTGCTGCATGCTGGCTGCTGCCTGCATGGCGGCCTTGTTCGTGGCGTTCGCGGTGATGCGCGGGCGTGGCGAGTCGGCTCCTGTGCCCACCTGACTGGGGGGGTCGTCCTGGCGCGGTCGCTTCGGCGACAGCGGCGTGTCCATGAATGAAGGCTTCGTCCATCGCGGCGAGGGCCGCGGCAGCGAGGGCGGGAGGCGGCGCGCGCTCCATGACCCTATCAGTTTACTGATAGTTGTGTATGAGCGCTCCCTACAGTGAGTGAGTGGGAGACGAAGGAACAGAGGCAGCTCAGCAGAGGGACGGTGGGCGGTGGGCGAGGGCGCCGAGAACTGCTCACCGGCCACGGCAGTGGTCCGGCAGTGGTCCAAGATAATGTGCCACCATGGCCTCGCGACTCCCTCTCCCTCCCGGTCCACCAGAGCCCCTACTCCTCTCGCCTCGCGCTATTGTCAGACTTTTGTACAGCCGTTTTGGGCCCGCTCCACGTGCTGCGACGGTCGTGTGAGAACGACGCGTGCGCGACGGAGAGCAACGCTGGCAGGGCAGTGTGCCTGCGGTTCTGTCTCACCTGTGGGAGCCCTGCGGCAGCCCGCATGGTGGCTAGGCCAGATGTGTCGGATCAGCCCGATGAACGCGGGAGTCCTGCCGGCACTTCGCAAAAATAGAACGTCACACTTTTGGCAACGAGGGGTAGTGTTCCAACTTGCGAGCCAAAGAAGAAAAAAAGGTCTGCCTGCGGACCTTAGAAGTTAAAAGTCCAGCGCGCGAACTGGTCTCGCGCCTCCCTCCGTGTTTGAAACGGGAAGGGTCCGATTGGGGCGGCCTGGGCAGACGAGATCGGACGGAGATCGGAGAGAGAGAGAGGGAGAGAGGGAGGGAGGGAGAGAGGGAGAGAGGGAGAGAGGGAGAGAGAGGAGAGAGAGAGAGAAGAGAGAGAGAGAGGGGGGGGGGGGGGGAGAGAGAGAGAGAGAGAGAGCCGTGGCAGACGAGATCGGTCGGAGATCGGGGGTTTGGGCTGGGGCGAAGGCCCCCCCCGCCCGCCGAGGTTGGCCCGTCGCGCGCGCGCGGCCCCCCCCCCCCGCCGCCGCCGCCGCCGCCCCTCCCCCCGCCCCCCCCGCGCTCCGTCGAACGAAAAGGAGGTGGAGAAGTGGGACGAGCCGCGCCTAGATCTCGGGTGATCTCGACGTTGGGGGAGTGGAGATTGGGCGTGATTGTGCCTAGGGCGGGCGCGCATGGGAGAGGTTTTTGATTACGGCGGAGGGGAGGGGACGGGGTGAGAAGAGGATGGGGGAGTGGAAGTGGAGAAGAGAGGGGGAGAGGAGAGAAGAGAGGGGGGGTGGAAATAGAAAGAAGAGAGGGGGGGAGGGGGAGAGGGGGAGGAGGAAGGAGGAGGAGGAGACGAGAGGAGAGAGGAGAGATTCAGACTGGAAATAGGAAAGAGAGGGGGAGAGTAGGTGAAGGAAGGTGAGGAGGAGGAGGAGACGAAGGGAGCGAGGACGAGAGAAAGGAGAGAGAGGGGGGGGGTGAGGGGAGAGGGAGGGAGAGAACGAGTGAGAGAGAGTTGGAAGGAGAGAGAGAGAGAAGAGAAGAGAGAGGGAGAGAGAAGAGAGAGAGAGAGAGAGAAGAGAGAATAGAGAGGGAGAGAGGGAGAGTTGGAGGGAGAGAAGAGAGAATAGAGAGAGTTGGAGGGAGAGAAGAGAGAATAGAGAGAGTTGGAGGGAGAGAAGAGAGAATAGAGAGGGAGAGAGAGAGAGTTGGAGGGAGACGCGGGAAAGCAGTAGACCCCGGCGAAGAGAGAGGGGGGGGGGGGGGGGCGGAACGGGAGAGAGAGGGAATTACGAGAGAGAGAGCGAAGTCGAGGTCCGTTTAGAGAGAAGAACGACGAGAATTGAAGAGAGAGGGAGAGGGAGAGGGAGAGGGAGAGGGGGAGAGAGGGAGAGGGAGAGAGTCTGCCCTCCATGCCGGCGGCCTTCTTCCAGCTGCCCATCCTGCTCACGCTCGGTGTGCAATGGGTGCGTATGGGCGACTTCAGCGAGAGGCGGGAGGGGCCCGCGGCTGCGGAGTTCAACTCGAAGCTCTGGGGTAAGGACGCCCCCCCTCCCCCACGCACACATGCTCAAAGGCACTCAGGTCCCACAGTTTCTTCTTCTCGACAAGGGAGGGAGGGAGGGAGGGAGGGAGGGAGGGAGGGAGAGAGAAGCACTCGACTCTCCCTCTCTTCTCTCTTCTCGCTCAGCGCGGCGGTGGTGGTGTCAGCTGAGCCGCACGGGCAGGAGGGGGAGGGGGGAAACGTCAGGGAGGGACGGGATGTTGCGGGTTTCGGTGGGGGTGCTTTTGGCTGGGGAGAGGGGGTTGGGGGACGACTGCCGTAAAGGGGCCACCCGCTCGCCCGCCCGCCCGCCCGTTCGCTGGGTGCCCGCCGCCCGCCGTGCCGGGAGCGAGGCTTGGTAGTCGTGGGCGCACTTCATCCGCTGCTGTGCGCGTGACGTGCTCAACCCCATTGATCCTCGCACATCCCCATCAGTCATCGGTGGCTGGCAAGCAGGCACGGGAGCACTCAAAAGTGCCGAGTACACTGCTGATGGCCAGGCGTGGAGCACGTACGCCTATGAGATGCCCGATAAGAAAGTCTATCACAAAGCAGCGGCGCTCGGCGGGCTGCTCTACGGTACGCGTGCCTCGACCTCCTCTCCGGTGTACCCCCTCGGTCATGGTCGACTTCTTTATGGCGTCCCTAGAAGGGCCCTGGCGTGTCTACCCCGCAAACATAAACGGCCGTGTGTGCCCACCACGCTCACCCGTTGCTTCTTCCCCTGCCCCCGCATCCTCGTCGCATCTGTACAGTGGTAGGTGGCCAAAGGACTAATAAAGCTCAGGAGGTGGACACCGTGTATGCGACCGACGGCACTAATGACTGGTCAACCAAAGCACCCCTGCCCGAAGCAAGGTCGCATCTGGGCTTAGTAGCATTCAACTCGAAGCTGTATGGTGCGTGAGCTGCAACGCCATGGCTCGCTGACTCAGCTAGCAGGGCCTGCGTGGTCGGCCGTGGATGCCAATGCTCCTGCTCATCTGCCGCACCCCGAGTGCAGAGCATGGAGCAACACTGGGCCATCAGAACAATGCGCTGACGCGCACGTTTGCTCGTTGTAGTTGCTGGCGGAGGCACGAGCGCAGGATATTTGCAAACCTGCTACACCTATCAGTCGGATGCATGGACGCAAATCGGGAACCTATCGGAGCCTCGCGGCCGTTTTGACTTGGTGGAGTACAACTCGAAGATTTACGGTGCGCCTGACCACAAGCATCCGCTCTTATAGCCTCCAGCGGAGCCCCATCAACCTTGAGACTCGGGGCTCGCGCGTGGCCTCGAGCCGCACGTGCCGATCGTGGCTTTCACACAAAGCCTCACCCTCCTCTTGGCACGCATCGTCCTGCAGCCGTCGGCGGGGTGAAGGACGACGGCACTCAGATTTCCACCGTTGAGGTACTTCATCCAGCTGGGTCTGGAGGTGAAACGACGTGGGCAACTGTCGCTCCGTTACCCGGGACGGGAAGCCTTAGCATGAACACGAACGCGGCGGCATGGGAGTCATACTTGTACGGTATGCGAACCGCTCTGGCGATTGCTCCGAGTTGGTGCCGCTTGAAGTGGGTGCGGCGGGTGTGCAGGAGTTGCGCGGCCATGCCCGCGCGTAACGGCTCATGCTCGTGTTTCACTTTGAACACTCAGCTATGACCACCGACGTTGACAATCAAGTGAACAAGGTCTACGCATACAGCGACACGGCCGACGCGTGGGTCAGCGCCCCAGACTTCACGGTGTACCGGCGGTGGGTTGGCATGGCCAAATTCGATACCTATCTTTACGGTGTGCGCCAGCCGCACTTATTGCGATCGGCTGTCTACACCTTTCGACGGAGTGGCAAATATGCCGCCGCCAGCGGCCCTGCATGGCTTGCTACGGAGCGCCCACGCGCGCCCCCTCCCCCTGATCTCAGTGGTCGGCGGACAAACCGCGACGGGTGTTCGGATTTACCAGACTTGGGCTCTTACACCACTCCCGCCCTCGCCGCCGCCGCCTTCCCCGCCACCCCCCAGCCCGCCACCATCGCCCCCGCCGCCGTCTCCGCCGCCATTCCTGCCGCCGCCCTCCCCACCGCCCCCCAGCACGCCGCCATCGCCCCCGCCGCCGTCTCCGCCGCCAGTCCTGCCGCCGCCCTCCCCACCGCCCCCGAGCCGGCCGCCATCGCCCCCCCCGCCGTCGCCTCCGCCACCATCTCCACCGCCCCAGCCGCCGCCCCTCCCACCACCCCCAATCCCTCCGCCATTGCCCCCGCCACCATCTCCGCCGCCCCTCCCACCACCCCCCAGCCGGCCGCCATCGCCCCCCCGCCGTCGCCTCCGCCACCATCTCCGCCGCCCCAGCCGCCGCCCTTCCCACCACCCCCAATCCCTCCGCCATTGCCCCCGCCACCATCTCCGCCGCCCCAGCCGCCGCCCCTCCCACCACCCGCAAGCCCTCCGCCATCACCCCCGCCACCATTATCACCGCCACCGTCTATCCCGCCGTCTCTACCGCCGCCGGCTTCGCCGCCCTCGCCGCCATCGCCGGCATCGCCGCCCTCGCCGCCCTCGCCTCCGCAGAGCCCGACATCGCCATGGGCGGATCTTCAACGCCTGATCCGCCAAATTGTCCTCGCGGCCGCGATCGTTGTCGGCATTCGTGGCATCCTGTGCTTCGTCAGCGCCGGAGACTTCCTCGGCTGCCCCTCGACTGAGCCGTCTCCGCCACCTGCGCCAATCTCTCCGCCGCCTTCACCAATCTCTCCGGCACCTTCGCCAACGTCTCCTCCAAGCCCAAGGCAGTGCCCCGAGCTCGAATTCACCGCGGATCGCGTTCGACGCTCCGGTCGAATCAGCAATGAATGGTGCTGGAATGCAGGCGTGCCGAAGACGGCAACATTTGTTGCCTCCAACCAAGCAATGTGCGAATCCTATTACATCGATCCAGTCAATGCCCCTGATGATCTAGACTCATACAAGTATGACTGCTCGAAGGTGTGCACCGCTTGCGTCTACGAATACGACCAAGCGACAGGCAAGTATGGATGCACCGCCGGGAGCGCAATCTCTGAGTGCCCTTGAAGCGGGGCGTTCGCTTTATCGACGGTCGAGCCATGCATCGTTCGTCCACTCAAGCTAAAAAAGGCCTCATGTCACGCGGGCGAGCACATGGTATGTTTGCGCGTAGCTTGCATTGAGGATTGGTGGTCGACTATTGACGACTCACGGCGAGCGCGCTCAAATAATATTGTCGTGTCGCACTCACTGTGTTGCTGAGGTGGGTAAGCTGTTGGGCTCGCAAAGCTGAGGATCCCGCCTACAAGATGAGACAACTTGTCCTCGTGACATGTGCATCGATTGTGGCTCGGGCGTGAGTCCGTGTTGTGGGTTCGGTTTGGTCGCGTAGCGGGATGGTTAGACGTTCGAAGTCCGAAACATGAATAAATCATACTACTATAATATTCTCGGCGCAACTATGTTTATACTTGGTTGCGATGGAGCGCGCCGCCGCGACTCCCCTCTCCTTCGGCCCCCCCGCCGAGGGCGCCCCCGCCCCAGTACCCATGGACCCATGGAGCAGTCGCTGGCGAAGCGACCGCGTCCTCTAGCAGAGGCCGAGCAGGTGAGCGTAGAGGTGAGGGAGCCTGGGTGAAAAGAAAACATCGCTGCATCATGGGGTCAGTTTTTTTTTTGCGGGACAGGGGGAAGTTTCCCCCTACCTCTCCCCCGCGCAATCCGAAGTGGGAGCGGAGCGATGGCGACCGACCCGCTGGGACAGGCCGACCTTCGCCGCGCTCCAGCGAGAGGGCGTCGGAGGTCAGCCCACCATTTTTGCTGGGGCTCGGACAAGATGGCCACGGGTGACCCGTCGGCGGTCTCACCGGTGTTTCGCGCCACCGCATTCGACCGTTTTTTCTTTTACCGGCGCCCACGCAGCATGGCTGCCAGCCCCACCACAGCACCCAACATGTCCCTAGCTGAGGGGACAGAGAATGACCTGCCTACACGGGCCTACACGCACAGCACACTAGAAATCAATGGTGCGCTTCCGGCTAGCACTCTAACTGGCCTGCCCGCGCACTCCAAACGCGCACTCTTGCTGCAGAAAGTCTATCTCAGCGTTCGGAGCGCTGCTGTCGCATCTGCGATCGACTTCCGACCTTAGGCGTCTTCGAGCCCAGTCGTTCTTGTTGCCGCGGAGTTTTACTCGTAAATTGTAGAACTCTTCATTCGTGACTCGCCCCTCGCTCCTTGCCGTTGCGCCCCTTTGTGGCCTGTCTCGCTCCTGTTTCGCTCCTTTGCACCTTGGGCCTTGCTCTGCCTTTGGTCCCTCCTTGCTGTCGTTCCCCCGCGCTCGTTCTCGCTCTCGTCGTAGGTGTTCGTCGCTGCGGACCTTTCCCCCGCGCGACGCCTATCCTCTCGCCCCTTCCGGTTTACGCTCGTAGATTCCCTCCTTACTTTCTACCTACTCGTTCGCGGTAACCGCCGTTCGCCGTCGGCTCTTCCGTCGCATCGTCGCTCTGCCGACCTCGTCACTGACTACGACAACGCACATCCACTGACAACCGCTACCAGTTCACAGGCATCAAAGCGGGCCCGACTACAGCCTTCTCCCGCCTTCACCGGTACCTCGCGCGCGCACGGTCTCACGGACATGCATCGCACCGGTCCCGAAGTCGCCCCTGATACCCATCCACGACGCTCGCCTCGCCTCCGTTCACTTCCACGTGATGTGCATGTCGCCCATGTGGGAGCTTCGGGGCCTCTGCCCGCTCTGCATCCCCATGCAGTGGATCCTCCACCCCATCTCGTGCCCCGTCCTCATCGAGCGTGGTTCGTGCTCGGAGAGTGGTGGTATGCTTTCACAGCTTCGCTCTCGACCCCGTGGTACCGCTCCGACGCGCTACCCGAAGCCCTTTGGACATCGCCCTTTGTTCGCTGCCGCTCTGAGGCCCTCGTCCCTCGTTCGGATGCCGACATCGCTCCGCTCTCTAGTAGACTTGGTTGTCACCTCCGGCGAGTTCTGACCGTCTCGCCCTCGTTTGGTTGGTTCTACGCTCGTTTTCTTCATCTCTGCCGCCCCTCCGCGGTCGCCGAATTTCCCCCCCGCGGTCGCCGAATTCCCCCCCCGCGGGTGATTGAGCGCTTCTCGCCTCAATGTCGCTTCCGCCGTCCTCGCCCGCCTTCCTATGCTGACGGGCTTCAACCCGTCAGCGTCTCCGAAGTCATTCCTACCTTCGCGCCTGCCCTCAAACACAACCCAGAGCTCTCGTACGTCCATAGGCGGGGCGTGACAGAAACTTGCCATCGCACAAACAAGCGGTAGTATGACAAAAGTTGTATTTTGATTCACCCGTCATCCCAGATAGAAAGGGGGCAAGGGTTATCCATATCATATCCATATCTCGTATAGCCCGTGCCCACCACGACACGTGCCTCCCATTTGTAGACAAGGTAGCCGAGGGCTTCAGTTGCACCAGGGACCCCGCACGCAAGAGGCCAAAGTGACTGCCCGATGCCTTGGTGCAGCTCCAAGCTGCACTAACGTTCAACCGAGGCGAGGAAGCCCTCCAAGCGTACCGACGTTTGCAAATGGCGCGGCTTGGATGCTGATCCACACATCGTGCAGAGCGTGACCGACTCGATGCCGTGACTGGTGGGCACCGAGGAAAGCGTTGGGTGGGCGTGATTCGGCGCGGCTAAGCTAAAGGATAACCACACCATCCTGCCTCAGCAGGTGTGCTCGAGTAGGACCGCACAGACAAATGCGGGGATTGACTGATTGCTCTCTAGGAGATGTCGGATTTTGGGCACGTCAAGCATCTCCGTGGCGAGTGGCGATTCTAGAAGCTCGAAGTCACCTGAAGGCCGGGGCCAAACGGTGTGGGAATGGCGGCGTAGCCCATAGTCCCGAGGGTCTCCCAGTAGCGCGCACCTTGCGCATTGCAGCGGAAGCGGAGAGATTTGTTGGCCTCGGAATCGAGGTACAGATGGTATTGTCGGTCTCCGCTCTCGTGCAGGTCAACGCGATAGCCGGTGAGCGACTGCACGGCCTACGCAAAGTTGGCACACCGTCGTGAGGCCAAGGAGAGAGTGCGGCCAACACCCAGGATGCGATGTGCACCTTTCGAAACTCCTCAATCTTGCCCTTGAACACGGATGCGAGCCGCTTGTTTTGGGTCTGAAGGGTGAGTATCTGTTGGCGGAGCTCGTCTAATTCGGCCTGGGAGTGCGAGGGGCCACACGCAGCGTGTCGTGCGGGGCGGGCCACGCTCAACAGGCGAGGAGCCCGCTCGGCTAGCGAACAAAGGATGAAGGCAAAAAGCTCGGAGCTCGGCGCACGAGTGCAAGCACTGCCACCTGGTGCGCGGACGAATTGGTCTGTCGAGCCGAGAGCGATTCTGCTATTGGCAACGCTTGTTTCGCGTGGGCAGCTGCGGCGACGGATGCTGGGTTGCACTTTACATGCAGGATCTGCGCGCGCGAGAGGATGACGAGCCGTTGGCTGGGCGGAGCGTGCACTTCAAGTTTGGCTGCGAGCGCATGCACCTTGGGTCCTCGGGTCGGCGATCCCCCCAGCCGCTGGCGAGTCGAGTCGTTGCAACGCCCGTCAGGATGTAAGGGCGCCCCAAAGTCTGCCCAGCTCGCCGGATCGTGCGCAGGCGCTGACAGTGCCTCGATGAGCCTCTGAAAGCGCCGACCCTCGTTGGAGAGGCTGCCGCGGCACGCGTCAATGCTCTGCAGAGCGGAGTGAAGTGCTTCGCCGCCATCTGGCACACTCGCAAGGCTCGCCCGCGCCTCATGCAGCTGCCGTTCGAGCTGGAGTAGTTCATTGGCGGTGCCGGCAAGGCAAACTGCCGCCCGCTCGCGCACCGCCCGCACAAGCTGCTCGACACGTGCCTCCACCTCTATCGGCCCACCGCCAGCTCCGAGAAAGGCCATGCCGTCCACGGCCTCGCGCAGTTGTGCGGCGCTGGATCCTCCCTCTACCTTTTGCGCGACGGATGCTTGAGTGACCCTCAAGTCCTTGCCGCTCAGGACGGTCGCCGCGTCCACACACCTTCACAGAGGGTGGCAGCGTGATGGGCGGCATTAGGATACACGTGCGGAGAGAAGTGTGCTATGGGTGGAAAGCTTGGATCCTCTCCCGAGATCCTGCGTGTGGAGGAGACCTCACGGTGGTTCTCCTCCCGCTGTACCTCCATATCTGCCCCATCGCTCTTCCTCCAACCGTCCCTTCCGCTCTTTCACTCCTCGTCGTCTGACTTCTCCTATCACCCTGTGCCACCCCAGCCCATCGTCCCCTCTTCCCACGGGCTCAGCGTAGACAGCCCTTCCCCTCGTCTCCCACACTCTCTGCCTCTTCGTCCCGCAATTTGTCTCTACCCTCTGCCCCCTCTTTCTCTCCCCCTTCCTCTCCCTCCCTCTCTCCCCCCTTCTGTCCCTCGCTGCGTGAAGGGTGTGAGCCGATGACGCTGGTGGGGGAAGTTGGGGGGGGGGGGGGAGAGGGAGGGTGAGGGGGAGAGAGAGCGAGAGGGAGAGAGGGGGGGAGAGAGAGAGAACAGAAGATAGAGATAGATAGATAGGGGGGGGGGGGGGAGAGAGGGAGAGGGGGAGAGAGGGAGAGAGGGGGAGGGAGGGACCGAGCGAGCGAGACCGAGAGCAAGAGCGAGAGGGAGCGAGAGAGGGAGGAAGGGTGGGAGAGCTAGCGGGAGAGCGTGCGAGAGAGAGAGGGAGAGGGAGGGAGGGAGGGAGGGTGGGTGGGAGAGCGAGCGAGAGAGCGTGCGAGACGGAGAGAGAGAGAGAGAGAGAGAGAGAGAGAGAGAGAGAGAGAGAGGAAGAGGCTACCTGCCGTGCATCACGCCCCACCGCCGGCGGCGCCTCCCACGGCTCCAGCGAATCTACTTCTACTTCTACTACTCGACTACTACCAGTATAATCTCTAGGGGCTGCCGCGTATACGTGGACAAGGGCGCTTAGTGGACAAGACCCTGGATGGGAAAAACGGTGCTGGGGTGCTGGGGCCTCCAAATACAGCCAAATACATATAGATTTGGCCTCCGGCCAAATACAAATACATTTCAAATAGATTCGAGGCCTACAACCGAGGACTCCTTGGCCGAGGACGCGCTTCAAATACTATTTAAATACAGCCAAATACATTTACATTTTCATATGTCATATGTATTTGTATTTGGCCTCTGGCCAAATACGGTAAATACGTATTTCCCATCTAGGGACAAGACACAAGACCAAGACACAACCACCCCATAGCCTCCCATGGCCCGAAACAAGCCCAAGCCCGCCCGCGAAGCCCAGGCTACCGGCTACCGGGGGAGGACCGGGGGCCAGCACACGGTCCAAGCTCGTGAACCTCGAGTCTCGAGCCAAAGTGTCGCATTCGCGAATCGACGCTCGTTAGGCTTCTCTCTTCTCTTCGTCGTTCGGCATTTATTGTTATAATTCTCTGCTTTCTGCTTTCTCTCGTTCTCGGTCAAAAGCTTCGCGTGGACGCATAGGATCTTGGGTTGTGGAGCGCCCTCGGCCCTCTCTCTTTCTCTCGATCGAGGAGAAATGAAGTTTCCCCACCTTTCTTCCTACGGGAACCACTGTGGCAGGTATCTCGTATCTCGATGTCGAGTCGAGCGGAGCCGGAGGGCTCTGAGCCACTCCGTCACTCCGTCGCGAGCAGCACCGGCGGCTAGCGCGGCGCTTTGGCCCTCCTCCCCACCGGGAGTCGGGTGAATGAAATTCTGGACTGGGTCGGGCAACCCCATTTGGGTGTCTGGACGGGGAACGAACGGCGAACGAAGGGCTGTGGGGCGGCGAGGCGCTCCTAGCGGCCCTAGTGTGTTGGGTTTTAAGAGATTGTTAGACCTACAAAGAACTCTTCCCTCAGGGAGGGAGCCTAGGCTGCTTGAGCGCAGCGACGCAGCGAACAACGACGGACAACGAAGCCGAGAACAACAGGATACACCGACTCACGAACACACCGGAATCATTCACCCAAACCAAGCAAATTATCAAGCAACCGCGACCCCAAATCACCGATAACTCAAACACGTCGCGAGAGACGGAGAGAGAGAGCGAGCGAGAGAGAGAGACTCCGCAGCGACGGCCGGAGCGTGTCTCCGTTGTAACTTCCCACGTAGCGGAGAGTCCGAAGGGGAGCGTCATGTCGCGCGACCACGGCGATCACTTTGGATACAGATCGCGACGAGATATCTTCACGACCGAATAAATCTTGCCGTTGAGCGTGAACCTTCTAGACGCTTCTAACGAACGACCCTGAGTAGCAACCAAGGGGAAGAAACACCAAAGGGGCCAAGGGCTTGCATGTAGCTTGCATCAAGAGGAAAGATTCCCTCACCTAGGAAGCGAACCTACACCGATCTCCAAGGGGAGATGGCAAATTAAACCTCAAATCTCGAGCGGCTAGAGCAACCGACTCGCTCGCCAAAACCTTGACCGAGAAGAAAGAAGCAAGGACCTACAAGCCAAGGGTAGCGGACCTAGGGAATGTGAGAGGAAATTTCCGAACGCCAACGCCAAACGCCGGAAGGCAACGAAACCCTAACCAAGCCAAGCGGAACCTACGAAGAACAGGCCTGGACGACAACGAAAGTGAAAGAAAGTGAGCAAGTCCCAAGCAAGAACCGGAACTCAACAAGAAACAACAAGCCTTGCAAGAAGCTAAACAAGCCTTCACAAGGTAACCCGAGAGCCTGAGACAAACAAATCTATCTGAGCATTAGTACCACTACTCTCACTAGCCCGGTACTAACACGACAGCCCTCAGCGCACCTGCCCGTACATCTTGGCGCGTGCTGTTGTCACAAATACATACTCCTATGCACCCTTCCACATCTCCCCCCTCGCAGGCCCCCGGCTCCCATTCTAACTCCCCACAAGTTAAAATGAGGGAAAAAGCCATTGAGGCGGTCCGGTCGACGCCGGCCGACTCTCCGGGAAAAAGCACCGGGGGGGGGGGAAGGAACCTCTCGTCAAAAAAGGAGAACGGCCCTTACAGCTCGCGCCGCGAGCGGTCCTCGAAGAAATAAATGACTGCGCCCCCCGATATCTGCCACAGGGACGTCTTGAGCCACTCCCTTCTTCTCGCCTCTCCTGTCGCCAGCCGCCCCCCTTCGCCCGTTTGCTAACGCAAACGGGGCTCGTTTCTCACCACACTCCATCGGGGGGGTGCAAATCCCCCCCTCTCCCTCGTTCCATTCTCTTCCGCCCCGGTCCCTGCGGCGCGTCGCCATGCGGCGCGCCATGGCCTGCTCTCAGAGGTCCTTCAGGGGCGCCCAGAGGGCCAGCAGGGGCAGCTCAGGGGGCAGTGGAGGCTGGGGCTCAGCCCCTGGCCCCCCCTGCCTCTCCCTCGCTCGCCTCGCTGGCCTTGGGTGCCGCCCTGAGGCCTCTGTCTGCCTGGCGACCAGGGATGGGGGGGGGAGTCAGTACGAGAGCAGGCCCATGCGGGCCTGGGAGTGCGGCTCGCGGCCCGCGCCCACTAGGGGTCTGGGCTGATTTGATGAGTGCCCTGCCCCTGCCAGAGGGCAGGGGCTGGGGTTGAATGTACGGGCCCACCCCGGGGGGTGTCCGCGATGGAAAGAGGGGGGCGCGAGGCCCCCATTGACCCCCACTTATAAAAGTAGGTTGGCGAGAGCCTGAGACAAGCGCGCGGCGAGTGACAGGCAACCTGGCTCCTTTGGGTCAAGATTACCCGAAAGGAGGAAACCTGGAATCTAGACCTGACAAACAGGCTAGAAGGAAAGAAACGAGAACTCGAATTCTAGATCGCTAGGGACGAACCCTACCAACCTAGAAGTACCTGAGCTTCACCGTGTGGCCGCACGGCGAAGGACCTGGAAACAAGAGCCTGGAAATCGCATCATCTAGGATGAATGCGACACTCGAGGCGCTGTCTACAGTCTTTTATTTCTCGAGGATCGCTCGCGGCGAGAGCTGTAAGGGCCGTTCTTCTTCACGACGAGAGGTTCCTCCCCCCCCCCCCCCGGTGCTTTTTCCCGGAGAGTCGCCCGACGTAGGTCGGTGCGCCTCGCCGATGGGTTTTCCCTCATTGTCATTGTAGCTTGTGGCTTGTGGGTGGGGAGTTAGAATGGGAGCCGGGGGTTTGCGAGGGGGGAGACTCGTAGGGGTGCATATGCGTATGTGTCTATTGACAACGCACGTCAAGGCCCTAGATGGGAAATACGGTGCAGGGGCCTGCAAATACAGCGATACAGCCAGATACATATGTATTTGGCCTCCGGCCAAATACATTTGAAATACATTCGAGGCCCACTACCCAGGACACGCTTCAAATACAGCCAAATACATATGTATTTAATCTCTGGCCAAATACGGTAAATACGTATTTCCCATCTAGGGTCAAGGCGTACGGGCAGGTGCGCTGAGGGGTGTCGTGATAATAGTACCGGGCTAGTGGCAGTAGTGGTACTAACGCTCAGTTGTTTTATTATTATTATCTCCACCTCTTTACCTTCCCCCCCTCATCCCTTTGTCATTAGTTTCGGGGATGCGGCCCAGGTGCACTACCATGGGCCCGGCTCAGGTGTCGTGATAGTGGCAGTAGTGGTACTAACGCTCAGTTGTTTGATTATTTTTATCCGCGACTTGATTATTTTTATCCGCGACTGTACCTTTTTATACTTTTATACCCTGCGGCTCTCTCTCTCTCCGTCCGGCGACGAGCGGTGCCTCGCAGCCGCCGCCCTCGCCCTTCGCACGGTATATATTTCTCTAAAGAGCTCTGTGTATTCTCATAAACGGACCCCGTCGGCCTCGACGAACGACGCCTCTCAGCACTCCTCTCCCCGTCCCACTATTCTCTCCTCGAGCCTTGTTCATGGGAAAAACCCAACGGAGACAGACGCGTTCGTATCAAACATTTCTCACAACCATGTATCACATATCCTGGTGGTTTAAATAAGCTTCACGAAGGTGCTCCGCGACGCAATGATCGTCTCTCGGCGCGCCCCTCCCTCCTCTAGCCGCTCCTCGTTCCTCTCTGTCGATGTGCCCCGTGCCGAATCTCGGCGGTGTGTAGGGGTGTCGTACGATCACCTGGTCTACCTTGTGCGGCTTACCTCTCACCTGGGCGCCTATCCGTCGCAGAATACCTACTACGAGCTCCGCTTGTCAACTCTGTCCTCTCTCCACTCGTTTCTCGAGAGAACTTCGTCTCTTTCTCTTCCCTGGCTTCCACGAGCGAGGTGGATGGGGAGCAGGCAGCCCAACTATGTCGCGCACATGTGTGAGCAACTGCGACACTACCTCCAAGCCCTCGTCGGAGCGTGGTGCAGGAGATATCACTCTTTCGATTCTTTTCTTCTCCTCCTCGATGCTCTCACAAACGGGCTACCGCTCCAGCTGCCAGAGCGCACGAGCGACGAGGGGCTTGGGAAGGGTCTTCTCCCACCTCACCACACACACCACGCGCAGATCGACCGAGTGGCCAGCCGGCGAGGCGTTGGAGCGGACGCGCCGGAGGGGTGCTCCTCCTCGCCCTCGCGTACGGCCTCCTCCTCCTCGCACGCCCAGCCCCTCGAGCAGGGCGAGGGCGGAAGGGGCGGGGCGGCGCGCGGCGGATCGCCCGCGCTGCGCGCGGAGAGGCAGCTCGACCCCCACGCGCCGCCGGCGGACGCGGTGCGGCTGAGGGGCTTGAGCTGGCGGGACTACATCTCGCACTCGGCTTGCGCCTTCTCCGTCGATGAGGGCCAGGCGTCGGCGCTCGAGGATGTGGAGGGCGCGCTCGGCGCGGGCCCGTACGCGCTGTGGCGCGTCGTCAACTTCGACCTCGTCCCGCAGGTGGCGAGCGGTACCGCGCGACTGCTACGAAGCGCCGCGTACGTGCTGCTCGTGCCGTCCGGCGCTTCGGCCTCGCCCCATGCTGCGCGGTCGCGCGCCCCTTCGGCCGAGGAGGAGGCGGAGCCGGACGGCGGCGTGCCGCATACGCTGCCTTGGCGCGTGCACTTCTGGATCGGCAGCCGCTGCGGTGCCGACCAGGCGGGCGCGGCCGCCGCGCTCTCGGTGCAGCTGAGCTGCGCGGTCGAGGCCGAGATAGGCCACCGGTGCAGCCAGCTGCGCGAGTGCGAGGGCTCCGAGTCGGAGGCGTTCCGCGGGCTCTTCGACGGGCTGGCCTACGCCGAGGGTGGCGAGGTGGCCAGCTGCTGGCGCAGACGCTCTGCGCCGCCCGCCGCCGCCCGCCTCTTCTGCGTGAGCGGAGGCCGTCCGGGCTGCCTCGGTCCGCTCACGCAGCTGTCGATCTCTGAGAAGGAACTCGACGAGTGCACGTGCTACGTCCTCGACGCGCCGGCATCGGGCGGAGGCTCCGAAATCTTCCAGTGGCACGGGTACACGGCCTCGCTGAGAGACAAGGCGTATGCCATGCTGCTCTCGCACGCCATCCGCTCCAACGACCGGCAGGGCCTCGCCGCGGTGCACGTGCTCTCCGCGCACGAGCGCTTCGAGCCGGAACCGCCGCCGGCCGACGCGCCGGCCGACTCCGACGCCCCGTCGGCCTACACACGCTTCCTCCGCCACATGGCGTCGTGCCGGCCGGGCGCTCCCATCCGCTCCGAGCTCCTCTGCGTCTACCGCATCGAGACGCACCCTGCCTGCCTGCGCAGAGAGCGCGGCCGGCTCGTGTGTCCGCCGGAGCTGCGTGTCTGGCGCGCCGAGGCGAGGCGAGAGCCGCTGTGCTCGACGCTTTTGGCCAGCACGCGCGCGCTGGTGCTCGACTGCGACGCCAACCTTTTCGTATGGGCGGGACGAGCCTCCTCTGGCTACGCGAGGTGGGCGGCGCTCACTCTGGCCACCCACGTCTCGAGCGCGCGCGATGGCGTGGCCATCCACCGCGAGAGCGAGGGCTCGGAGAGCACCATTTTCAGGAGCTACTTTGTCCGCTGGCATTGGGCGATCGAGTCCAACTTGCACGCGTCTATCACCTTCGCCCGCCCGTACCCGTCCTCATCGGTGTCCGAGGTGGGTGCGGCCCGGGCCGGTACGCGAGGCGTAGTCAGGCAGCGCAGCCTCCGAGCGCTCGGACACCCCCCGACACAGGCACATCTTTCCATGGACTCCGAGGTCGCGCTCATGCTTGCCGAGGCGCAGGGCGATCCGGCTTGGGCCCCCTGGGCTGGCGGATGCGACATGCCGCTGGTGCCCAAGGATCAGGTGGGCGGCCGTCCCCGCGCAGCGGGCCCGCATGCGGTGCTGCGTACCCTCCGACGCTGCCGTGTGGCCTTCGCGCACACAGGTCGACCCAGAGTCCGAGATGCTCAACGTCTGGCTCGTTAGCTCAGATGGGCAGCACCCGTTACCGGACACGGAGCGCGGGGTCTTCTGGTCCGGAAACTTTTACATGGTCCGCGCCAGCCCGCGCGCCGGCCCACGCGCTGTACCCGCCGCACCGACGCGCGGGCCGGCGTTCGTGCAGGTGGTATACTCCTTCTCCGTCGGCGGGCAGCCACGGTCGATGCTCTTTTTCTGGCAGGGGCGCGACGTGTCTGGCTTCGAGGTCCTCAAGTGGCGCTTCCAGCTGGCTGAGATGTTGGCGTCCGTCCCGTCTGTGCGTCGCGCCCTGCTAGCCGCTGCGCCCCGGCATCACGCCCCACCGCTCGGTGCCCTTGCTACCATCCAACCGGTGGTGCCAAGGGGAGGCAACGCACGCCGACCCACCCCCCACGCCACCGCCGCAGCTATCCATCCCGGAGACGTTCATGCAGTACGAGGAGTCGCCCGCCTTCATCGACCTGATGGAGGGCATGATTGTTCTGGTTGGGCAGCACCCACTCACCCGTGCCAACGGGTCGAGGCGGTCGTCTGGAGGGTGCGGCGCCACGCCGCCACTTGCACACGCCCTCCGCGGCTCATCACCGATGCGCGCCCACAGGCAGAGCAACGACATAGCTGGGGAGGACGAGCCGACGTTCACGTCGCTTCAGTCGCTCGAGGCCGGCTTGATTCACGTGAAGCGATATGGCCGCTCGCTTCTGGCGATGTCCGCGCGAGAGGTGCGCTTCTCCGACGTCGCAGCATAGGGTCGCACGCGGCCCTACACCGGTCACAACGTCCTCAGGTGGCACTCACGCCCGAATCCCTCAACTCAAACGATGTCTTTCTGAGCGTCAATCGGCGAGCCGGCGCCGTCTTCATGTGGATGGGCCAGCAGAGCTCGGCGTTGCTTCAGGTGCGCGGTCACCGCCCCGCCGATGGATCGTCGGCTGTGACCCCCGCTCATGCGCCCGTACTACCATGCGATGTTCCAGGTGGCCTCAACGAGTATCGCACAACGATTTACTCGCGCGCTCTCGCTGCCTCTCACCAAGGTGAGACCTAGGCTTGCCTGCGCATAAACATCGGCATCAGGCACTCATCGACCGACATGTGGCGCCGCCGCAGGTAGCCGAAGGGCTCGAGCCACAAGCGTTCTGGGACACCTTTCGGACCGCGAGCATGGCCGGCTCACCCACGCTCGCGCTCAATGACGCTAGATTACGAGCCGCCGAATGGAGGCGTGCGCAGGTCTGCAGCCTCATCCTGGTGCACCCAAGCGATGGCCCGCCTCCTGACCCGACGAAGCGTCTTCTCAGGCGGGGCGAGAGCCCACGAGTTGGCGCATCTACGCTCGAGGGCGCGGTGCTCATCGCGTAGTGCGCATGCGGCGACGTGGCGGCAGTCCGCTTCAGTCGATGCTGCGGGCGGATGTGGTGAGTTGTAAAACGTCCCTACCCACCGGCAACGCCTCCATGGCGCCCGTGCTCTTCGGAACCCCAACTGAGTAGCTGCGCACGACGCTGCAGGTTTGCATCATCGACGCTAGCGTGTGCATGTTTGTCTGGGTGGGCACCAATGCCTTCGAGGAGGACGAGGCGCTCGCCATGAATCTGGCGTACCGGTGCGGTCCTTTTCGCCCCAAGCGATATGTCCCCCGAGTGCACCGACCGTACGCCGCCCGACCCTCTCACCACCGCGCCCTGGACACTGTAGGTACGCCAAGCGCTTGAAGCCGGCGTTGCAAGTCAGGTGTGGCGCGGCCACTACGCCTTCCATACTAGCGAGATCATTCGCTGAGGTCCGATCCCGAATGCGCAGTCACGTCTTGCCTGGCGCGGAACCCGACGAGTTTCGCCGCGTCTTCCATGGTTGGATGGACATGCCGTATTCAGTCGACGCGCTGGCGCAACGGCGCGACGCCGCCTTTAGAGAAGCAGGTAGGCCGATTTGTCATGGTTCGTGGAGATGGCGGGTGCGCTCGATGCAGGCAGTTGGCCGCCTAACTTTCCCGCGGCTCTTCTTGCGCGATAGGTTTGATAGGTACCGTCTTGCGCGAACACGTCTGGCCGACCATCGCGAGCCCGTCGGCTGGCCCACTTCTTCAAGTTGATCGCTCCGTGCTACGTCGGATGGTCGTCTTCACGTCCTCGTACGTGCCCGGGCCCGTCCCGTTCCCCCCCCCCCCCCCCCCCCCGTCACCCCACCCGTCTGTCTAGACGCGCTAGGCGCGCACGCCATCCTCATCACTCCCGCCCGTGGTGCGATTCAGGTGCAACATCATCCGCGGCACGCGCGCGCGGTCTCGGCGAGCATGTGCCCTCCTTGGCTATCTTGGGGCACGGTTTCAAGAGGTGCGCATCTCCCACAGAATAATGCTCACCGCGGCGCTCGGGCCGATGCTGCCTCTCTTCGTGGGCACGCGCGGCCACTCCAGCTCCGCGCCGTGCAGGTGGACTTGTCGACCCAACCGACGAGGCTCGGCTGGCTAAAAAGATTACTCGACGACAACGGGCTGAAGCATGCATGCCATCGTGGTGACTTGCCCTTCGTCTTCCTCGACGAAAAGCTAGTTTCATGCAAGTCGCGATTCGGACTGCAGGTCTGTAGCAGAGCAGGTGGCGTCCCCCCGCGCGCGGTGAGGGGCTTCATCGCCAGTGCTACATTTTTCCACCATAGGAATTGCACGACGAAGGAGATCTCATCAAAAGGATTCCAGTGAGGCAGACGCTAGCCCTCGGCAGCAACATTGTGCCACTTGCACAATTTGTGGCAGTCGATGACCTGAGGGCGGAGGATGCGCTTCATGCTGGCTGGCTTCTTCGAGAGGGCGACCTGCTCAAGTTGTGGAAGCGTCGATGGTGAGCGCCCCCATGCACGCTGTAGTAAGGAATCCTTTGCATAGCCCAACACAGGCGGAGTGGAGCGGCGTAAGCGGGCGCGCAAATGCTTAGTTCACCGGTCGGCCATGCAGGGGTGTCGTGCACGTGAACCGCTTCTACCTTTTCAAGAGTGCCGAGCCACACGAGAAGGCGGAGAGTATCTTCGACATCACTGGTGTCTCCGTCCGGTCTGTGCAGTCGGACTTCCACTTCGAGGTGCCTGCAGCGCCCACGCCTGCCAAGGATGATCTCTGCCAATATTCATGGGGCGCCTCCCAATCCAGGTTTCAACGCACGATCGAACTCTTCTTTTCCGCGTCGATCGACAAGATGATAGAGAGCCGGAGCCGCAGCTAGAGTCGTCGGCAATGATGCAGCAATCCGGTAAGGCGCTTGCCGCCTGGATGGCGGCGTTCCAGCGAGCGCTGCAACTCCAAAGCAAGGCGGCATGATTTTGCCGCATCAAGCTGGATGGCTCAGCGGCACTACAACTGGCTGCCGGGAGGGACGCATGCAGAGCTCGCTTGTGATGCGGCAGTGGCAAACGTGGGTGCGCGCAACCGTTGCCGCAATCTCAGGGCAGATCTACTACGCGGGGACAACACGTGAGTGCTCTTGCTGCCCTGCGGGCGTGCAGCATGCGTTTGGGCGAGCCGCAGTAAGCACGCCATCATGGCGCTTTCGCTCGCCTCAGGCCTGCCGTCGGAGCCCGTCGTCGCAATGCGTGGCTACGCCAGTACGTACCGACTGCCCGCCTCTGCCGCGTTGTCCTTCCCGCTTTGACATGTGCGTCAGATGCCAATTGCACTTGCTTGCGTGCGACGTCGGTGGCTAGTTCGCTGCAAAAGGAAGCTATCACGGACTTGAACACTATTAGCAGTGTGCCGCCTTGTTGTTGTGCACTTCGCCCTTTTGTGTTTTATTTGGCCTTACGTTGTCTTGTGTTACAAATTCGTCGTAGTCTACATTCCATCTAACATCTAACGTCGGCATGTGTTGTGAGCCATTGAATCTTCCCCGCCTCGTGCAACGTAATTGTAATTTTAATAAAGTCTCTTGAAGGTCCAAGCTAGTACTAGTACCGTTACGGGAATCTCATCGCGCTCACAGGACTGCGTACTGCCTTGCGGTGCTGACTCACGCCACCGCCTATACCCCGAGCCAGTCTCACTCCCTCTCCGCTACCCCCTTCCTTCCTTTGTCTTCCGTTTCGGGGGGGTGGGCCCACGTGCACTACGACGGGCCAGGTGGGGGTGGGGGGCTGGGGGGGCTTTAATCCTGCGGACAGAGGTCAATCAATGCATCACCCCGCTAGGCCCTAGTGTCGCATTCGCGAATCGACACTCGTTAGGCTTCGCTCTTCTCTTTCTCGTTCGGTATTTATCGTTATAATTCTCTGCTTTCTCTCATTCTCGGTCAAAAGCTTCGCTTGGATGCATGGGATCGTGGGTTGTGGAGCGCCCTCTCTCTTTCTCTCGAAAGAGAAAGGAAGTTTCCCCACCTTTCTTCCTCCCAGGCGCCTCGCAAATAGGTTGAGTTTGGTATCTGGAATCGGCGGGTATTGTCTTAGTATGAGCCGATGAAGCGTCGTGAGTGTTGATGAAGGTGAGATTCCTTAGATGCACTAAGTCGATCTAGAGTGAGCTGAGATCCCCAAGATGAAGGCGAAGGCGAGGTCTAGAAGTCGATGTACAAATGACTCGAGAACTCTAGAACTCGATTTGCATAAACTGCAGATGATTATGTGAAGAAGAGTCTGGAAGGTGGAAGGTGGTGCACATGATGAAGGAGGCTGATGACTTGATGAAGAGGAATCTGGCAAACAAAGTTATCGGTAAAGACGATTCTATGGGTAAGCCGGTAAAGACGATTCTATTGGTAAGCGGCAAGGACCGATGGATTGTGTTGGCAGATGACGGCACTCTGTGATAAAGTACAAGGGAGACACGCTCCGGCCGTCACTGCGGAGTCTCTCTCTCTCGCTCGCTCTCTCTCTCCGTCTCTATATATGCTCCGCCAGGACCAAAAAAAAGCGTTCAATTATCCCCATCCCTGCAAGCACCTTTCGTTGTCATCTGGAGGTGTGCCGTATATTATAAAGTTCGCTATGTTGGTCCTACCGAATATGGTCATGTGTCGCGTAATCGGCGCCAATCTGGCTGCTTTGTTGTCTACTTTGTCTGCGAGTTTCTTCCAGAAGGGCTTGAGGGCTTCCGGGGCTCCTAGCGGGACGCCTAGTATGGTGAGGTATTGATCGTTCTCTATCCAGTTGTATTTACGCATGTCCCACGGCTGCTTGCGTAGCCTTTGCGAGCCCATTCGGATTCCTTGAAATTTGGCTTCGTTTGTTTTGCCCCCCGTGGCCCGTTCGTGCGTCCGCACCCACATTAGGGCCGATGATGTTGTCTTCGTCGGAGTCTTGTCCCTGTGAGGCGGGGTCGGGGGTGTCCGTACTCAGTGTCGTGCGGGCGCGGGCAGTAGGCGGTGTCATTCGGCGCTGGTCTCTCCCAGGGGGGTCGTACCTTTGTGTCTCATGTGTGTTGCGTGCTGAGTGTGAGGGGGTGCTTCTGGAGAGTGTGTTGTGCGTTGAAGTGGAGTGGATGATGTGCCCATAAGGGCCACCCGGCCTCGGGCCGCGCTGCCGGAGCAGCGCGACCCTTGCCAGGGCGAGAGGGGCCTCTGCCATAAGGCATGCCCAATGGAAGGGTGGCTGCATGAGCCTGGCATTGATGGGATGCTTCCAGCAGCCTGCTGTCCCCCATGGGGGAGGCCAGCATGGCTGCCATGGGTGGTGTGGCCGGGGCCACGGGCCGTGTGGCGCGACCGGAGTCGCACGCACCTGCTCGGCCTCGGTGGGCGGACGCGGCCGCTTCGATAGCGGCTGCTCCATGGTCGCTGGTGGGGCGCCCTCGGCGGGGGGCCCGAAGGAGAGGGGAGTCGCGGCGGCGCGCTCCATCGCGTCTAAGTATAAACTTAGTTGTCGTGTCGTTATCGTTATGTACGAAAGCGAAAACCAATGGGTTGTGGCGGGTCTATATTGATGACGTTCTTCATTACTTCCGATAACGCTATGTACGCAAACGCTATGCGGGCACCAAAACCACTGTAAAAGCGCGCCCTCCTCCCGACACCCGAACACAACCACTTTGGCCTGGTGCCATGACACATCCCTCGAAATCCAGCCAGAAGCATTTGCATGCACGCTAGTACATCACGGTCGGTGTTAAGATGGTTGGTGGAGGACAGGTTTGCGCGAGGTGGTCCCTGGTCTCGGCTGCTTTGTGGCACCGAGGAGGAAGGCGCGCTCATAGAGTGGTTTTGTGCCCGCGGTTCTGCCAAAATCAGCCCAAATATTTAGTAGATATATCCGGATATTTCTGCCAACTCCAACCTGTACGCCAAGTCAAGAGGCAGCGCAATGGGGATGGATGGTTCTCGCCCCCCATGAGGGGGTTCGAGAGAGTGGGGGGCGCGAAGCCCCCCTCTATGGCGACCAATCATAAGATTAGTCTCGTAGTGGTACTAACACTCAGATGTGCTTGCTAATGTGCAACGAATGACTGTAACAACGACAAAGTTTTGTGTTTTGTTTTCGCTCACTGCTCACTCGGCCGCCTCGTTAATACCCCCTCTCTGTGGCCTAATAGCGCTTAGATATCCGAAGTGCAGAGGAGAATGGAGCCAAACTAGCAGTAAGAGAAATTCTATCAAGCATCCGCTACGCACTAGCCCTACTCGCGTTCATTCAAGCATCTCCGGGGCATTCGTGAGATAGTATTGTGCACCAATACGATCGAGGAAAGGCGAGTGAGTGGGAGAACAGAATAGTGGCACCGCCGGAACAGAGAGCAGCCCCTTTAAAACTCAAGAATCTGAAGAGCATCCCTGTAGCCTTCGCGAGCGGCTGATCGATTCAGCCGATCGACGAGCAGTGCAATGCCTAAGCGCTCCGCTCGCTCATCCACCTCGCCACGAGGAGGCATGTCCGCTGGCCCGAGGGCAGCCCTCGTCATCCTCGTGGCCTCAACGGCCGCGCACACACGTGCGTACTACGTGTGCGGTGCCCACGGCTGCATGACAATGCCACCTCGGCGATGGCAGCTGTGTTTCAAGACCGCAGGTCAAAGCGGTTTGCGTGTGTGACCAGTGGGGATGGGCGGGGAGCTGAGAAGCACCGCTCACTCGAGAATCTTCGAGACGACGCCGGCGCCGACGGTCTTGCCGCCTTCACGGAATGCGAAGCGCATGCCTTCCTGTTCGGGCCATGCGGATGGGTGGGGAGGTGAATTCGGTTCCACGGCCTACACCGAGGCGATTGAGGCCGCGGTGCTACCTGCACGGCCATGGGTGAAATGAGGGTGCACTCGACCTCCGCGTTGTCGCCGGGCATCACCATTTGGCGCGTCTCGGGCAGGTTTACGGAGCCTGTGACGTCGGCTGTGCGGAAGAAGAACTGCGGGCGGTAGTTGGTGAAGAAGGGCGTGTGGCGGCCGCCCTCTTCCTTGGTGAGCGCGTAGATAGACGCCTCGAACTTGGTGACTGGCTGGACGGTTCCCGGCTTGCAGAGCACCTGCGAACGCCGCAGAGGGAAGGACGGGTTGCTGAGTCCTAGCGTGCAGACGACGCGCGCCGTGGGGAGGCGCACCTGCCCGCGCTGCACATCGTCGCGCTTCAGTCCACGGAGCAGACAGCCGACATTGTCGCCCGCCTGAGAAGGTGTGCAATGGAGGTGAGTAGAGCTCGGCGCCGCTCTACCGGGCGTAGTCAGCACCGCCCAGCCAGGTTGCACACCTCGCCGCTCTCGAGCAGCTTGTGGAACATCTCGACGCCGGTGACTGTGGTCTTGGTCGTCTTCCGCAGTCCCACGATCTCCACCTCCTCTCCCGGCTTGACGCGCCTACAGGCCACGAGCGGGGCGGCAAGGTGGGTGGAAAGCAGGGGAGAAGGGGGCAGCGGCTAGAGGCCCTACGCGTGAGCCTCACATCACGAGGTGCGGCAAGTGGGCAGCGGCGGCTTGGCCGTACCCCGACTCGATACGGCCAGTGACCACGGTACCCCGACCGGCGATAGAGAAGGTATCCTCAATCGGCATCAGGAAGGGCTTGTCAGTGTCGCGCACTGGGGTCGGGATGAAGTCGTCCACCTGCGGCAGGGGCAGGCATGGCCGGGCGTCAGGCACGGGGTTGGCATGCGGCTGCGCTCCGTGCGCGAGGTGGGCGGGAGTCACCTGCTGCATCAACTCCAAGATTCGCTCCTTGCCCATGGCGTCCTCGCGGCCCTGAGCGCGCAGTAACGGGTGGTTGGCGGCGGCGAGTGCGGCGGGCGGCAGGCGGCGGTGTTGCGCACCTCGAGGGCGCAGAGCGCAGAGCCGCGCACAAAGGGGATGTCGTCGCCAGGGAAGTCATGCAGCGACAGGAGCTCGCGGACCTGCGCAGTTTGCACGCCGGCTGTCAGCAAGGCAAGACGCCAACGCGGCGCGGGTCGCACAATCGCGCGTACCTCCATTTCGACGAGCTCTAGCAGTTCCTCGTCGTCGGCCATGTCGCACTTGTTCATGAAGACGACGATGCGGGGGAGGCCCACCTGGGCACATGGCGGACGAGAGGGCGAGATGAGCACAACGGCGGCCCCGCTTGCCACGCCCAAAACGGGTGCTGCTGCGGCAAGTCGCACCTGCTTTGCGAGCAGGACGTGCTCGCGCGTTTGCGGCATGGGCCCGTCGGGCGCAGAGACCACGAGGATGGCGCCATCCATGCACGAGGCGCCAGTGATCATGTTTTTCACGTAGTCGGCGTGGCCCGGGCAGTCGACATGCGCGTAGTGGCGGTTTTTGGTCTCGTACTCGACGTGCGTCTGCGCGGCGGCGGTGAGGCAAACCCGTTGGGGCCTCGCCCGCGAGTCCAAGGCGGCTTAGCAGCGAGGCGCCACGCTCTGCGGGAGCGGGCGCGCACCGAGTTGATGGTGATGCCGCGTGCTTTCTCCTCGGGCGCCTTGTCAATATCCGCGTAACCCTTGAAGTTCGCGAAGCACCCCTCCGTCTCAGAAAGCACCTGCGGAGGACGGTGCAAGGGGCTTGTCACACACTCGCCCCGCCGACCCCGGCGCTGCCTCGCTGAGCTGGCTACTCTCGAGCTCGGCTGCGCACGCTGGTCCCCACCCCTCTTCTCGCAGCCCTTCTCATCGTTTCCCGCTCTCCTCACCTCCTGTCCCCCCCCCACGCGCCCCCTCTCTTCTCATCCTGCCCACTCGCGCCGTCCCCTCCCCGCCTCCTTCTTTCTCCCGATGTCCATCCCCCCTTCCCCTTCCCCCTCCTTATTTCCTCCCCTTTCCGACTCCCGCTATGCCACTCTTTTCCAGCCCTCTCTCCCCCTCCCCACGCGCCCCCCCTCCCCCCTCCCTCCCCATGCTCCTCTCCTCCCCTCCCGCCCCGCTCCCCCCCTCCGTTCTCTCTCCGCCCCTGCTTCCCACCCGCCCCCCTCCCCCCTCCTTCCTCTCTCCATCGTCCACGCCCCCCCCGCCTCATCTCCCCTCCTGCACTCCCCATCCCCCCGCGCGCCCCCTCCCTTCTCACACCGCCCTCTCGCTCCTTCCCCTCCCCGCCTCCTTCCTCTCCCAATGCCCACCCCCCTCCCCTCCCTTCCTCCTCCCCTTTCCGACTCCCCGCTATCCCCCTCTTTTCCAGCCTTCTCTCCCCCTCCCCACGTGCGCCCCCTCTCCGTTCCTTCCCCATCCTCCTCTCCTCTCTATCCTTCCCCCTCCTCCCTCTCTCCACAGAACCCCCCCCCCCCCCCTCATCACACTGCCAAGCCCCCCCCCCCCCCCCCCAAGCCTGCCCAGCTCCCCCAGTCTCCCTCCAGCCCTCCCAAGCCCTCCTGCCCTGCCAAACCACCCTTGTGATCGCCACACTCAGCGTCCTCTTGCTCCCCTCCGCTCACCACCCCGTCACCCCCCCCCCTCTCCCTGCGCCCACTGATAAGCCTCCCTCCAGCCGTCCCAAGCCCTCCCAAGCCCTCCTCCCACCCCTCAAAAAGCACACCTTTGTGATCGCCGCAGTCAGCGTCGTCTTTCCGTGGTCCACGTGCCCAATCGTGCCAATGTTGACGTGCGGCTTCGTCCGGTTCCACGCGCACAGACCGCGACCCCCTCCACGCCCAACCGCAACGCCGCTGCGCCTCCACAACACACGCTGCAGCAGCAGCCCACGAGGCGCCACCATCGCCGCCATCGCCGTGGCCTTTCCCCCCCAACCACGAGTCTAGTATAAGGTTAGTTGGCTCACCTTGTTTTGTAGAGGTCAGCCTCCTTACTTACGCTCCCAGCTACCGGTAGCTCGTAGCTCGTAGCCCCCTCCAGGGGAGATACGGCCCACGACTCCCCGAGATACGGTAAAAAAAAAATCTTCTTAAAAATCCCCGCTGCGTGTGCGGCGTGAGGCAGTGCGCTTATGTACCTCCCTACTACCCAACCTTAACCCCTAGCCCTAGCACTAGCAACCCCCTCCCCCTTTCCCAGTTCCCTTCTTAGCGGAGAAGCTGGTTCCGGGGAGGCCGCGCGCGCTGCTTCGGCCAGGAGTTGGAGAGAAGGGGGCGGGAGACCGTGGTTCGTCCTTTGATTTCGGTGCTGGCTCGGGTTATTCTCCCTTAAGTATTTTAGGCTCCTCTTTGATATCCGCTGTGATTCCGACCTAGAGGTTTAGCTGCTTTAGGTGATGTGTCGTAGGTCCAGACCCCTTGCCGCTTGCAAGAGGTCCACCGACATTTCTATGTTGAAATCCTTGTCTACCGTGTATAGCGGGCTTATCATTTTCTTGATGTGTTTGTTGCTCGGGGCGTGTAACCCCATATTCTCTCTTTCTTTGTTTTTCAAGCCTTTGAAAGAAACCGACTTTCGCCGTTGCTAACAGGTGATATCTCGTAAGGATCGCCCTTAGGATCGATCTAACGGACCTGCCGTCCGCGTTGCCATACTGGATGTTATAGAAGTCGGTTAGGATATATCTCCATGCCAAGATACCCAAGTATCCCGAGGAGGGGTGTGGTCTTTCCACCTGATAGCAGAAGAGGCGTTGGGCTATTTCAGATCCCGGCCTAAGTAAGGGTAATCCCCAAAAGTCCTTCTATGAATTCAAAGACGGGCTCCGTCGCGACACATGAGGCCAGGTGAGTAGAACTCTCGGGGGCTATGCCACAAAAGCGGCATGTCGGATCGTCGGCAAAACGGTTCGCCGTAGCTATCCTCCTATGCAAGACATGTTTGAAGTACCTCGTCCGAATATCTTCTCTATACGGAGCAAGCTGTGACGATTCCTGCCTTCCACCGCGCAACCATCTGGGTCAGGGTTCCGCTAGCTCTCCGAGATCATTCGGACTGCGCGATGCTGGTCGACCGCCTACCAAATCGCGAGGCTCTCGATTCGTCTCCTCTCGTAATGCCCACGGTGGTCACGCCCACGGACGATCATCGCATCGCGGTGACGATCGTCCACACCGGGGTCGATGCGCTGACCCTGCCGTCTCTGGATCCGATAGCTTCGCTCCAGGTGCGTTTCAAGTTGCACCGGGGCTGGACTCCGACTGGACGCGATGAGTGTGGTGACCCTGTCACCGCGCTGAGCGAGGAGCAACGAGCCCTACTCGACTCAGCCACCATCGATCCAGACCGGCTTCTTTCCGACGATCAACGAGAAGAAGTACGCCAGCTCTTGGCGCCGCGTTAAGCCGCCGATTTCGTGCTCGCTTTGGATCCAGAGGGTGTTCTTGTCTCCACGTTTCGCTCGCTATGTTCCGTTGCTTCTTGTTCCGATTCTGACCTCTGGTCAGCCCAGGTTCTAGGTTCCAAGTCTCTGTTTCCAGGTTCACCTCTCGACATCGGGAGACGTCTCGATCTTAGTCGGGGGGTGTCGCATTCATCCTAGATGATGCGATTTCCAGGTTCTTATTTCCAGGTCCTTCGCCGTGCGGCCACACGGTGAAGCTCAGGTACTTCTAGGTTGGTAGGGTTCGTCCCTAGCGATCTAGAATTCGAGTTCTCGTTTCGTTCCGTCTAGCCTGTTTGTCAGGTATAGATTCCAGGTTTCCTCCTTTCGGGTAATCTTGACCCAAAGGAGCCAGGTCGCCTGTCTCTCGCTGCGCGCTTGTCTCAGGCTCTCGAGTTACCTTGTGAAGGCTTATTTAGCTTCTTGCAAGGCTTGTTGTTTCTTGTTGGGTTCCGGTTCTTGCTTGGGACTTGCTAACTTTCGTTGTCGTCCAGGCCTGTTCTTCATAGGTTCTGCTTGGCCTGGTTAGGGTTTCGTTGCCTTCCGGCGTTTGGCGTTCGCGTTGGCGTTCGGAAATTTCCTCTCACATTCCCTAGGTCCGCTACCCTTGGCTTGTAGGTCCTTGCTTCTTTCTTCTCGGTCAAGATTTTTGGCGAGCGAGTCGGTTGCTCTATCCGCTCGAGATTTGAGGTTTAATTTGCCATCTCCCCTTGGAGATCGGTGTAGGTTCGCTTCTTAGGTGAGGGAATCTTTCCCCTTGATGCAAGCTACATGCAAGCCCTTGGCCCCTTTGGTGTTTCTTCCCCTTTGTTGCTACTCAGGGTTGTTCGTTAGAAGCGTCTAGAAGGTTCACGCTCAACGGCAAGATTTATTCGGTCGTGAAGATATCTCGTCGCGATCTGTATCCAAAGTGATCGCCGTGGTCGCGCGACATGACGCTCCCCTTCGGACTCTCCGCTACGTGGGAAGTTACAAGGGAGACACGCTCCGGCCGTCGCTGCGGAGTCTCTCTCTCTCTCGCTCTCTCTCTCCGTCTTTCTTGCGACGTGTTTGAGTTATCGGTGATTTGGGGTCGCGGTTGCTTGATAATTTGCTTGGTTTGGGTGAATGATTCCGGTGTGTTCGTGAGTCGGTGTATCCTGTTGTTCTCAGGCTCCGTTGTCCGTCGTTGTTCGCTGCGTCGCTGCACTCAAGCAGCCTAGGCTCCCTCCCTGAGGGAAGAGTTCTTTGTAGGTCTAACAATCCCTTAAAACCCAACACACTAGGGCCGCTAGGAGCGCCTCGCCGCCCCACCGCCCTTCGTTCGCCGTTCGTTCCCCGTCCAGACACCCAAATGGGGATGCCCGACCCCATCCAGAATTTCATCCACCCTACTCCCGGCGGGGAGGAGGGCCAAGGCGCCGCGCTAACCGCCGGTGCCGCTCGCGACGGAGTGGCCCAGAGCCCTCCGGCTCCGCTCGACTCGACACCCTTCCCCCCTTCAGTCCTTTTTCTTTGGTATCCGGGGTGCGGCTCGGGTGCACTACCGCGAGCCTGGTTCAGTGCGCGGGCTCCGGGCAGGCCTGCTGATAATCTGAGGTGGTTATGCGGCTTGTGGCCGGGCTATTGCGTCTCCCTCTCACTTTTTAGTCGGCCGGTTGTTCCTATGGGTGGCAAAACAAACGAGGCCAAATTCCAAGGGATCCGAATTGGGCTCGCAAAGGATTCGAAAGCCGAGGTGTCGTTCCGTCAATTATGGGGCATCAGTCGAATTGAGGGATCAAATAGTCCACAGTTATTTTAAAATTAAATAAGGGCTAGCAGTGCGTGGGGCTAGGGTGTTTGGTGTTTGCCACCTAGGGGGCTAGGGGGTCCACCCGGTCACGGTTCGATTCGGGTCTCATTGGAATGGTGTAGATGGTGATGGTGATGAGCAATTAATTGATTAATTGGCAAAGAAGTGACGATTGGCGCAACGGGTGACGGGTGGTGGTTGCGAGGGCACGACGAGATCGGGATCTCGGCATCTCGGCTCCGGAGGTCGGTGGTGAGATCGGATGCAGAGGCGTGGCTCGGAGTCGGAGATCGGGTTGCTCGAGAGCGCGTCGCCGATGGAGATCACGAGCTCGAGAGGAGGCGAGGGGGGGGGAGGAGGAGGGGGGGGGGGGGGGCGATGCGGGGGGCGATGGGAGGGAGGAAGAGGGGGGAGAGAGAGAGGGGGGGAGAGAGATGAGAAAGAGGGGGGAAAGAGATGAGAAAGAGGGGGGAGCAAGAGTCGTGGCGCGGGGGGGAGGGGGGAAGAGAAGAGAGAGGGGGGGGGGGGGCGGTGTTACTTAATTGGGAAAGGGGGGGGGGGCTAAATATGGGAGGGGGGGGGGGAGTTGGTGAGGAATGGGCGGGAGGTGACTTACTGATTGGGGGGAGGGGATCTCTCTCGATGAAAAGGGGGAGGGGATCTCTCTCAATTAGAGGGGGGGGATCTCACTTCTTGGGGGGGGGGGGGGGATCTCGGTCTATCGGGGGAGGGGGGGGGGAGTATCTCTCCAATGAATCTGAACGCCTCGCTCCACGAAGAAGGCGGCCGATCTCGCCGCGGCCTCGACCGATCTCGTCGGTGCCGAGCCTGATCTCACGCCGGGCTCGGCCGATCTCCCCGCGTGCTCGCGGAGGGGGGCAGTTACCGCCTCACGAGGGGCCTCATTGGAGAAACCGCTCGGGATCTCGCCGCCCCCCCGCCCCCCCCCGCGCGCGCCCCCCCCCCCCCGCCCCTCCCGCGCCCCCCCCCCGCCGCCCGTGCAGCTCCCCCCCGCGAGCGCCGGTCCCAATCCGCTCGCATCCGCTCGCATCTGGAGGCGGATCTCTCAGGGGGAACGCGGGCAACTTCCAGGAACATCGCCGGGGTTCTTCTCTCCCTCTCCTCTCTCTTCTCTCTCTCTCTCTCCCTCTCCCTCTCTCTCTCTCTCTCTCCTCCTCCTCTTCTTCTTCTCTCCTCTCTCTTCTTCCACACCTCCCCCCCTCGCCTCCCCCCCCCCGCGGCCTTGCCGTCCGAGGACTCTGCCTCGGTGCGCCCCACCCTCTCCGAGTTCTTTCACACCGACCGCGGACGGTTTCTTCTCCATCGAGGAGGTCCTCTCAGGTCTCACGAGCGCTTCCTCCTCCTCTCTCTCTCTCCGCTGCCGCTCCTCTTCCTTATGGATCTGGGGCTCTCTCTTACGGATTCTGTCCCAGCGGTGGGACCACAGAATAACCCCCCCCCCTCTCCCCCCTCTCTCTCTCCCTCTCTCTCCCCCCCTCTCTCTCTCTCTTCTTCTTCTCCTTCCCCTTCTTCTTCTTCCCGCTGCCGTCGTTTGAAGAGAAGAGGACAGAAGAAGAGAGGAAGAGAGAGAGAGAGAGAGAGAGAGGGACCCTCTCGACAGAATAGAAGAGAGAGAGAGAGAACAGAAGAGAAACGGAAGGGGAGAAACAACAGCTCTCCCTCTCCCCACCGCCCTCTCCTCCTCTCTTCGCTTCTCTTCTCCCTCCCCCTCCCTCGCCGTTCCGGCCTCTCTCTCTAACCTTCTCTCCTCTTCTTCTCTTCTCTCCCCCCTCCCCTCCCTCTCTCTCTCTCTCTCCCCCCCCCCCTCTCTCTCTCTCTCTCTCTCTCTCTCGTCGCGTGGGGGGGTTGGTGCCCTGCGAGCAGAGGGAGGGGGGGAGTGGAAAGGGGAGCAGCCCCTCGCTGGCCTGTGGGAGCCGGGACGCGAGGCTGCCTAGCGAGCCAGGGGGGAAGGAGGGCGGGGGTAGGGGCCCGTCCCACAGAAACAGAGAGAGAGAGCAGAGGGAGAGAGAGACGAGAGCGAGAGGGGCGAGAGACGAGAGAGAGACGTGAGGAGCGAGAGAGACGAGAGAGAGAGAGACGAGGCGGAGAGATCGACGCGATGTCTCTTCTCGACCTTCCTCTCCGTTCCACCCTGCCTTCCAACACGAGCTGGCACGTCTTACGCGGCGCACTCGACGACGTTCCCACCAGGACGCTCATCTGGACCTTATGGGCGTCCCTCTCCACCATCGCCCTCGTGCTCTCCGCCACGCTGCTCGTTGCGATCGTCGCCTCTCGAACCGTTCGGGCTCGTCCGCTCAACCTCTACCTCTGTGCGCTGCTCGTGCCCGATCTGCTGTTCAACCTCAACTTCTCCTTCGTCGCGTCCTTCAGCGCTGCGCACGGAGCCTACGCCAGCGAGGCCGCGTGCTACTTCCAGAGCGTCTTGATTGTGTTTGGCTGCTCGGGCTCTCTCTACATGAATGCGGTGCTCGCCCTCGAGGTCTTCCGCCTCCTCTCCAACACGAAGGAGCTCCGAGACCACATCGAGCCCTCGCCACGGGAGGTGCTCTCAAAGGTCCTCTGTGTGTACGCCTGGTGCGCCTTCCTCTCCACGCTGCAGCTGTGGGGGTTCGACTTCCACAAACCCTTCCCGTTCAACGGCCTCTTCTGTGCGCCCCTGGTGAGCTCGACGGAGGGCCTGCTCTTCAGCTGGCTCGTCATCGTCCCGCTGGCCTTCGCAACCCCTATCGTCGTCGTCGCGGCGCTCGTCCTGACCTCTTGGCGCCGCCAGCTCTTCACCTTTGGGACGCAGCTACACACGGTGTCCTCGGGATTCCAGCCGCGCACAAAGTCGGACAGCGACATCCATCGCAAGCGCATCCGCCGGGCCCGCGCCATCACGGTCTTCTTCACGCGTATCTTCATAGCATTGGCGCTGTGGACGCCCGGCTTCATATCGACCGTCGTTTACATTCCATCCTCGGCCGTGCTAGCCATGTGCCTCTGCTGGGGCTTCGTGCAGACCTACGTGACCGTCGCCCTGTGCTTGTCCAAGCCGGATGTGCGCGGCGCCATGCTGGACTTGGTGACGTGCCGTCGCGGGAGTAGCCCCGGCGTGTACCCTCGCGGAATGGGACTGTCTCGTGAGTCGTCATCGGGTTGGGGCCCCAACGGTGCTTAGCTACGTCAGGAGCTGCACATGGGGGCTACCCCCCACGTGTACGCGTGCCTCGATGGCGATCGCGAGGATGGCGGAATCTCGTTGACCACCGTTGGTGTGATATGTCTCGTCGCTCGCAGGGCGCCTCGGGGGTACCGCTAGCGCTCGATCCGAGGGTCGCCGGACATGATTTATGTGCTCCGTTGCGTGCATCGTCTGACGCGCATTCGAAGAGCTGTGTGTGGTGGCTAGTGTGCGACGTCGAGGTGAGAAGAGAGCGCGTGCGTGCGTGCGTGCAAGGTCATTATGTGCTGTCGTTGTGGTTAGCTATTGACAACCATCGTCCAACCTACTCTTCTAAGTGGGGGTCAATGGGGGCCTCGCGCCCCCCCCACTCCATTGCCGACTACCCGCCGGGGTGGGCCCGTACAATCAAAAAAAAAACCTTTTAATATCCTCGCCTCGCACGTGGCACTGAATCACTTTCTCGTAGCCACGCCCCCTTCCCTTCCTCACCCTCATTCCCCGCCTTGCGGCAACTCCCCTCGTCCGTACAATCAACCTCAGCCCCTGCCCTCTGCCCTCGGGCTGGGCAATCATCATCCTGGCCCAGACCTCCAGTGGGTGCGGGCCGCGACTCGCACTCCCACGCCCATACTGGGCCTGCCCTCGAGCTGAACCCCCCCTCCCCCCCCCCCCTTCCCTGGTCGCTAGGCAGACAGGGCTCTGGGCGGCTCCCATGACTCCCATGGCCAGTGTGGTGGATCGTGAGGAGCTGTGGCTGTGGTGCGGCTGGGTGTGAGCTGAGTGGAGGATGAACTGTAGCATGAGATGTATGGCCCAATTGGAGCACGGGGGGTGAACAATGGGGAGCCGAGGAAGCGCGCGGGGACGGGGCCGAAGACATGGGCGCGCTCTCAGCCATCACGGGGCACAGCAGCACGAGAACGTGACGGAGGACGGACAAGGGGGCACGGGGGGCGCTCGAGCGATAGCGCGGAGCGTAGTCAGGACACGGAGGGAAAACGTCACGCGCGGGGGGGGGAGGGGAATCGCGCGGGAAAGAAATAGACAAACGGGGGCCGGAAACTCAAGGAAACACTCGGGGAGAGACGGGAGGGGAGAGGGGGAGAGGGCTTCCGCGGGGGAGCCGGGGATGTTTTCTGGAGGGATGTCCTTGGCTGCGACGTACCATGTCGCATCCGCGATCGACTTCTGACCTTGCGTCTTTGTACTCTTTCGATCTTGTCGGCCGCGGAGTTTTACTGGTAACTCGTAGAACTCTTCTCTCGTAACTCGCCCTCGCTCCTTGCCGTCGCGCCCCTTTGTGGCCTGTCTCGCTCCTGTTTCGCTCCTTCGCACCTTGGGCCTTGCTCTGCCTTTGGTCCCTCCTTGCTGTCGTTCCCCCGCGCTCGCTCTCGTCCTCGTCGTAGGTGTTCGTTGCTGCGGACTTTTTCCCCCGCGCGAAGCCTATCCTCTCGCCCCTTTCGGTTTACGCACGTAGATTCCCTCCTTACTTTCTACCTACTCGTTCGCGGTAACCGCCGTTCGCCGTCGGCTCTTCCGTCGCATCGTCGCTCTCTTGTCGGCTTTCTCTTCCTTGTTTCCTTCCCTCTGTGTCTTCCCCGCCCAAGTGGGGAAAGATACGTTAGTGTGGAGGAATGTTGGGTGAAAGTCGAGTGTGCGTGTCTCGGATTGTTGTCGGACCAGTCGGATTGGTACCTTGTCGGCCTCTGTCGCCCTCGTCCCTCGCCCCAGTCGCTCCTCGCTCCCTCGTTCTCGCTCTCGCTCTCGCTCCGTCGTAACAAGCAATCTTACAACACCAACCAAATCCACTCACTCACTCACTCACACTCGCTGTCCGCTATGTCCGCTCCGTCCTCGCGCTCGCCCTCGCCACTGCCCGCCATCCATCTTCCAACCATGGAAGATGGTCAGCCCGTCCAACCCGCCAATGCCCAAAAGGCCGTGCCTTCCGCCTTCCGCCGCCTACCTTCCGCCCCATCCGGTTCCTCCTGTTCCAGCCGTAACCTCCAGTCCGTCAGGTGAAGAATCCGAGTCGTCGCGTCCCGCGCCGGACCCGCCACAGGAGCTCCAGAGCCCCAAACCCACAGAGTCGGGCCCGCTACCCGCTCTGCTTCCCACCGATGCCGAACCCCTCGTCCACTCGCACGCCGAGGCCGCAGCCACCGCTCCCCCGGACCCTTCCGAGCTCGGCGCCGCGCCTCCATCCTCGCCCCCGTCGCCCTCCGGTGCAGTGAGGAGCGGGCCAATGCCCGCTCCCACTGAAACCTTGCCCGCTTTGGCTTTTCCGCACTACCCGCCCCCGCCTGAAGACGAGGGCGGTGCTCCATCCACCCCCACCCTCCGACTCAGAGGGTGGATACGAGCCCTATACTAAGCGCGCCGGCTACATGCCGATCGCCTCGGTCGTACCCCAGTCGCCCCTCTCCTCCCGGAATGGAAGCCTCCCAGATGCCCGCAGGGTGCCCCTCCACCCATTCGCCCCCTTCGCCAACGTTCTGCCGCCGATGTCCGCCCTCTGCCAGCGCTACTTGAGCCCGTACGAACAAGCCCGCGCTGGCCAACAACAAGCGTCGGTCACGGTCGCCGCCGTGACGCCGCCGGCGACTACTTCCAAGTCCACCAAGCGCCCACTCACGATTTCGTATCCGGCCGCTCCGGTTTTGATAAGTTGATTGTTTTCGTCGATTCTCTCTCTCGTTGGATTGAAGCTGAGCCTTGCAACGGCAACCCCTCGTCCGCGAAGTGTCTAGCTAGACGTCTTCATGCGTCTCATCGTATCTCATTATGGAGTCCCTCGCCAACTTCGAACCGACGCCGTGAGGGGGTGTCGCATTCGCGAATCGACACTCGATAGGCTTCGCTCTTCTTTCTCTTCGTCGTTCGGCATTCATCGTTATAATTCTCTCGTTCTCGTTCTCTCTCGGTCAAAAGCTTCGCTTGGATGCATGAGATCGTGGGTTGTGGAGCGCTCTCTCTCTTTCTCTCGAAAGAGAAGGGACGTTTCCCCACCTTTCTTCCTCCCAGGCGCCTCGCAAATAGGTTTAATTTGCTATCTTCCCTGCGCTTCTTTATCTGCTTCTGGGGGCAATCAGGTTTAATTTGCAATCTCATCGCATCTCCCCCTTGGGTGGTCGGACTGTCGGCAGCCCGACACGGCGCTGCATCGGGCGGGAATCAAATGCCGAATGTAGCTTAGATATATAGGAACCGATCCCCCCGCGGGCGCGACCGCCAAATCTTTACGGGTAGAGCGCGAGCGCGCGTGACGGAGGGGGGGGCAGAGGGGGGGCGGATCGCACCATTTCTTGGCGAAGATTTTCGTAGCGTCAGGTAGCAACTAACTTTATAGTTGGTCGCCATGGAGCGCGCCGCCGCTCCCCACCTCTCCTTCGGGCCCCCCGCCGCGGGCGCCCCCCCAGTACCCATGGAGCTGTCGCTGGCGAAGCGACCGCGTCCGCCCGCAGAGGCCGAGCAGGTGAGCGCGACCCCGGTCGCGCCGCACGGCCCGTGGCCCCGGCCACACCCAACAAGGCAGCCATGCTGGCTCACCCCATGGTGGGCCACAGGCTGTAGAGCACAAAGAGCCAGCACCAAACAAGAAGAGCCACACATCCACTGGGCATGCCTTATGGCAGAGGCCTCTCCCACCCCGGGGACGGCCGCGCTGCCTCGGCAGCGCGACCCGAGACCGGGTGGCCCTTATGGGCACAACACCAGCAGCAGGATCAACACGAATCAGAAGACAGACCCAGCAGCACAACAACTCACAACCTCACCCATGAACACGAACCATGCTGCGCCCTTGGACGCATGCAATCTCTCCCTGCCAATCACACCATCGGACCAAGCCACAGCCTCACCAACCCCGCTCGTCCCTGCCGCTCAGGAGCCACTCTCAGACGGAGAGCAAGGCAACTTCGAGTCAGACGCCAACTTCGAGCTATCCTTCCACCAAGAGGGGGACTACACCTTCTTGGACGCCACCGTCTACGCTGCGATTGTAGAGCTCCTTCTGGAGCTCGAAGGAGTAGACCCGGAGCCGGACTTTTGGGCCCGCTCCATCCGCGGGCCATGGCACATAGCCGTGAACGAGGACTGCGTACAACAATTCAAGGAGCGCTACGGCGACATCACTACGCTTCGCATCAATCAGACCGACGTCTCAGTCAACATCAAGGTAGACTCGATCGACGAGAAAATCAACAAGAAAGGCTCCTCTTCTCGCAAGGCATTATACAACGCCCTGCAAGACGTCGCGGCACACCTGGTCATCGAGGCCGAAGGCCTAGCGCAAGCGGCCCAAATTAATCTGAGCGCAATCATCTTCGCAATCGAAAAGGTAGGGCTTACCTTCTTGAAGGGCAACCGAGAGCGTATGAAGCTCGAAGGCGGAGCCGGAACGTTCGTATCCAAGGCGGCATACTCGACCCGATGGCACCTTTATGTCTCAGCGGGTCAAGGCTCATTTCTTGACGGGAGCTTCCCTCGGAAGTTGCTGCTTCAAATCGACGGCAAAACAATCCCGGTAAACTACGCCGTTCGGGCGTGCAAAGAGATCAGTATGCCAGCAAACATCCAGTCTCCCCATAAGCTCATGATTCACGGCAGCCTGCGTGGCTGCAAAGGCTGGCGGCCGGAGGTGGCGCAAGGCCTCCCCAACTCGTCTCGCATCTGTGAGTGCGAACAAGAGGCGGCAAAGCGCCGCGCACGGAACGAAGCGCAACGGCTCAACCCCCGCCCGAAATCGGCGCACGAGGCGCTAGGAAAGGGTCCCCCCAAGCAATGCGCGCGTTTCACCCAGGGGCTGTGCCTCAGGAACAAACGCGGAGTGCGCTGTAATCTCTCGCACGACGTCCCTGGAGCGTGGATCGATAACAAGTGTACGATCCGCTGCCGGTAGATGTCGTCCTCTGGAATAGTCCATACACAAATAAACAAAGTAAATGGCTAAAACACCCATGCTACGTCACATCGCACGAAAAAAGCGCGACTAGGACGCTGGGGCTAGGGCTCCTGGACTGGTCGGCTCACGTGAAAGCATTGCAAGCCAAATGGATCTTAAACTACCTAAATGCGAGGAAGGCACTATGGAAACATGGACTCGATGCCTGGTTCTGTAGGACCGGTCTGGGAAGAGGCGCTGTCCTCTCAGCGGTCCCTACAAAAATGTTGACGGGCAGCATCAGAGGAAACCCGGCGCTTCCAACCTTCTGGAAAGAGGCCCTTGTGAACTTCAGAGAACTTGACATACAACCCTCTTTTCTTACGCGAGAAGGAGCGCTCTCACAGCCAATATGGCACAACCTGCATATCCCCCCCCCTTCGATACGGGCCCCGTGGGCACGCCTATGGGAATCACTACACACAAACGTAGTTCACAACGTTTTCAAAGACGGCGCCTTTACGACACCATACAGCAAGGCGGAGTGCTCGGCGTATATTGAGCACCTACCCGACACCTTCGTGCACGAAGGCCGCGTGATACATAAAAAGGAATTTCTTGACTCGTGGGATGAAGTCGTAAGCTACGCGACACGGCTGTTGGAGCGAGCGAAAGAGCGCCCCCCCCCAAAAACACTAAAGGAGAAGAGCCGCACGTAGATAGCACCCAGACGCAAGAACCAAGGGACACGACACTGCCCAGTGAAATTAAAGTCTCGGAAGACGAAAAATTTATCAGTAAATTTAACAACATCTGGATACACACCGACACCGACTACCTAGGAGAGGTAGCCGGCACCGGGGAAGTAGTGGAAGCCGAGGAAACCCAATATTACCACCCACCAGCAAAATGGGAAGGCGGGTATAAAGGCCCGAGATTCATGGAATACCCGCTGGCGGACGAATATGCCATACGCAAAGGAAGGGTCGCTCTTGACGCAATCACCGTCTCCGACATCGCCAAAGAAGTGATTAAAACAAAGCGAAAACACGCCCCGCAAGCGGCGAAGACCGCGTGGGAGAATAGACTGAACATCACGAAAGACGAATGGAAACATATAGCTCGACTCTACACAATGCCGCTACTAAAGCACACGGATAAACATCTACACTTCAAACATATTACCCACCGAAGGATCGGCACTAGAAACAGATTCCCGGATAGCCTGACAAACAAATGCAGACTATGCCACGTCCACCAAGAAAGATCGTGTCATCTAGCATGGTGCCCTGCGATTAAAACAATATTCGAAACTATAGACGCTCTTGCAAGGCATACGCCTCCTCCCAAAATATCGCGTGTACAGATAGCGAAGGACAGACTCTTTGCATACCCCGGTACGACCACCCCCGACAGCCTTAAAGCGCTCTATATAATTGCATGGAAATACATTATAAAAGACTTCTATAGAGTAGACTACGAGGCATACAGTTTCCATTACATACCAGTCCTTGAATCCACGCTAACGAGGTTTGCTACCCTGGTACGAGGCAATACCGTGTCGGACCCCCGAAACTCCATGCGAACATATAAGGCCGCTCAGGGGAGAAAACCTAAGATCAAAAAAACGACGGAACTCAGCACCCCCATGTTTATCGAAGACAAGAAAGGCAGGCTACAACTCAGTAAGGAATTCGGCCTCGTAGCGAAAGCTCTCGGATTAGACGAGAGACTCGCATAACGCGACGCGTCACCACGCTCTGACAGATAATTCGGATGGGCGGTTAGCCACAACTCGAAAGCACTGAGTGATCGCCCGCGCGCATTCGTATAACGACACCCTGCAACACTTTCTGTATAGACAGGTCACTCAACGGGACAGGAGGAAGGAGAGAACTTGCTGTTGGGGATAGGTGCACCCCGCTTGGCTCGAACCCCCCGCACGACCCGGGCCCCTAAGTAGAGCACGAGGGGAGTTGCCGCAAGGCAGGGAGTGGGGGAGTGGGAAGAGAAAGGGCGTGGCTTCGAGAGCGTCTTCCAGTGCCACGAGTGAGGCGAGAATATTAAAATGTTTTTTTTTTCGTAGCGTCAGGTAGCCCCCCCGGGAGGTTTTTTATCGGGCATCGCGTCACGGTAAAAAAATGCAGCCCAACCCTTACTAGTCGTTATGATGCCCCTGTTTGACCGCCCTAACTCCTACGGCGATCGCCGCGGTAGATGCGGCTTGGATGCCGTCCGCCTGCCACCGGGAACCCCGAACACTAACACTGAGGCCCTTGGTATTGGTAGAGCACGAGGGGACGAGCCGCAAGGCGAGTGAGAGGAAGTGTTAAGGGATGCTGGCGCGGCAGCTCATTAGCGATGTGCAGGGTCGCGCGCGCGACGAGATTGAGAAGCCCCTGTTTCTTGTTTGACCGCCCATCGCCCGACCTAAGGTGGCGGCGGTATGTGTACATAGTTGATGCCCGACCACCTTTTTCGTCTCTGAAAAGATATCCATGATGCAGCATCTAGAGGGCCTTTCATGATAGCAATATGCAGGGGCCACGGCAGCAGTCAGCCAACCGGCCTCGTGGTGGCAAACACTCGGGAGGCATAAAGAGCGGAGTCAAATAAAAATGGACACGACACGCCCACGCACGTCATGCACCCGCCCTGTCGAGGCCACGGATGCGCTCTGGACGCGAGCAGCCGCGCGGACGGTGGACGCCAGCGTCGGGGACTGCACGTGCACAATAGGCGATCGGGCAGCAGGCTGCGGCGCGGACAAGCGGTACCTATACTCCACGAGCGGCAACCATCCGCTCCATCCGCTCATCACACGGGCACCGCTCCGCCTCAAGTGAGGAGGCAACCGCGGAGACTGCGGCGGCAAGCGGCGAGTGCGAGCGACAAAGTGGCACGTCGTTTCGCACCGCCAAACCCAAGAGGCCTATGCCCTCACTCAGACGAGCGCGGTGTAGGCCTTGAGCGCGGCAAGGACGTCGGCATACTCCTTGTTGGCCAAGGCGGGCTCCTTCTTCGCGCACGCAAGGTCGAAGGCCTCAACCTCAGCCCAGTACTTCTTGTAGGCAGCGGTGGCGGCCTCCTGCACAGTTGCGACAAGTGGTTTGATCGGGTTAGAGCATGTCGTTGCTGGCACGCAAGAGAACGCCGATTTTCGCACCTTTTTGTCAGCCGGGAGCACCTTGTTGATGGCGAGCATGGAGGAGCGCATGTTGTACGCCTGGACGCGGAGCTCGTCACGGACGAACCACCTGCACGGGGGCGTTCGGCCGACGGTCAACTAGCCGTGGCCTCGCACCGCCCACGCAGCGTCCACTTGAGCGGCGCCCGATGGCACCGCGGACGCACCAGGTCTTCGCGTCGAGCTTCGGCTGGAGGGAGGAGATGCGCTTGGACGACTCGAGGAAGGCGGCCTTCTCGCGCGAGACGTCCGCCTCGTACCTGCGCGGCGCCGCGGGCGCAAGCGAGTCGGAGAGGGACTAGGGCGGAGCGCGCCCGAGCGCGGGAGCGTGAGCTGTAAGGGGTAGGCTCGGGGGGACGACAGGGAAGGGCCGGTGAGCGCCGTCCCGCCTCGGCGCATCCAGTCCTCGTGCAGTGAGGTGTGGGACGCGCGGGCGCTTACCCTTCGGCGAGGATGGGACCGTCCGACTTGGCGTATCCAAAGGTGGCGTCCTTGCCCGCCTTGGGCCCTCCGGGGTTGTAGGGAGAGGAGACGTCTCCCACCCCGAAGATTGAGATCTTGCCGAACTCTCCCGCCTTTGCTGAGGCCTGCTGGGCGACGCCGGAGGCGGCGAGGAAGGCGCCGGCGGCAGTGGAGAGAGCGTGCCGGCGGGTGCTGATGGTGGTGGGCTGGGGGGCCGGGGTGGGGGGAGGGGTGAAGCCGAAGGAGGCAAGGGAGAGCATCGTGCGTGCGGGTGAGAGAGAGAGAGAGAGAGAGAGAGGGAGAGAGAGGGAGGGAGGCGGGGGGGAGAAGGGAAGGGTGGAAAGTAATCAGCCCGTGGGTGGGTTAAAGAGGACCGTGGAAGGTGGAAGGAATTTCTGGGGAAGGTGGGACCGGGGAGATTGCAAGGTGACTGAATACTCCGGCCGTGGGTGGGTAAGAGAAGGGCGTGGGAGGGGGAGGGAATCGGTGGGGGAGGGGGGAGGGGGGCGTGGGGGAGGTCGCGGGGGGGTCGCGGGGAGAAGAGAGATTAATTGGAAAAGAGGGAGGCGCCGGTCAAAAACAAAGGGCGGGGGGGGGGGAAGGGGGGAGAGGGTGTACCGGGGGGGGGGGAAGGAGGGGAGGGGGGAAGGGGGAAGGGGGGGAGAGGGTGTACCGGGGGGGGGGAAGGAGGGAGGGGGGAAGGGGAAGGGGGGGAGAGGGTGTACCGGGGGGGGGGGGGAAGGAGGGGAGGGGGGGAAGGGGGAAGGGGGGAGAGGGTGTACCGGGGGGGGGGGAAGGAGGGGAGGGGGGGAAGGGGGAAGGGGGGGAGAGGGTGTACCGGGGGGGGGGGGGAAGGAGGGGAGGGGGGAAGGGGGAAGGGGGGGAGAGGGTGTACCGGGGGGGGGGGGGGAAGGAGGGGAGGGGGGGAAGGGGGAAGGGGGGAGAGGGTGTACCGGGGGGGGGGGGGGGGGGGGGGGGGAAGGAGGGGGAGGGGGGGGAAGGGGGAAGGGGGGGGGGAGAGGGTGTACCGGGGGGGGGGGGGAAGGAGGGGAGGGGGGGAAGGGGGAAGGGGGGGAGAGGGTGTACCGGGGGGGGGGGGGGAAGGAGGGGAGGGGGGGAAGGGGGAAGGGGGGGAGAGGGTGTACCGGGGGGGGGGGGAAGGAGGGGAGGGGGGGAAGGGGGAAGGGGGGGGAGAGGGTGTACCGGGGGGGGGGGGAAGGAGGGGAGGGGGGAAGGGGAAGGGGGGGGAGAGGGTGTACCGGGGGGGGGAAGGAGGGGAGGGGGGAAGGGGAAGGGGGGGGGGGGGAGCAGGGGAGGGGGGGAAGGGGGAAGGGGGGGAGAGGGTGTACCGGGGGGGGGGGGAAGGAGGGGAGGGGGGAAGGGGGAAGGGGGGGAGAGGGTGTACCGGGGGGGGGGGGGAAGGAGGGGAGGGGGGGAAGGGGAAGGGGGGGAGAGGGTGTACCGGGGGGGGGGGGAAGAGGGAGGGGGGGAAGGGGGAAGGGGGGGAGAGGGTGTACCGGGGGGGGGGGGGAAGGAGGGGAGGGGGGGAAGGGGGAAGGGGGGGGAGAGGGTGTACCGGGGGGGGGGGAAGGAGGGGAGGGGGGGAAGGGGGAAGGGGGGGAGAGGGTGTACCGGGGGGGGGGAAGGAGGGAGGGGGGGAAGGGGAAGGGGGGGGGGGGGAGGAGGGGAGGGGGGGAAGGGGGAAGGGGGGGGAGAGGGTGTACCGGGGGGGGGGGAAGGAGGGGAGGGGGAAGGGGGAAGGGGGGGAGAGGGTGTACCGGGGGGGGGAAGGAGGGGAGGGGGGAAGGGGGAAGGGGGGGAGAGGGTGTACCGGGGGGGGGAGGGGAAGCGGGAGGTGTACCAGGGGGGGGCAAGGGGAAGGGGGGGAGAGAGGGGGGGCGAGGGGAGAGCTGGGAGGTGTACCGGGGGGGGCGAGGGGGAGGTGTAGGGGGGGGGGGGAGGGGAAGCTGGTAGCCCGGTCACTCACTCATTTTAACCACTATTTCCCACCTCCCCTGGGTGTCCAAGGATTCCTCAGGGTCCCGGTGGGTGGAGGAGTGGAGGAGAGGGAGAGGGTGCGTGCAACTTGAGCAGGTAAGAAAAAAAATCTTCCTAAAAATCTACGCTACGTGTGCGGCATGAGGCAGTGTGCCCGCGGACCTCCCTACTACCCAAACTTAACCCCTAACAACCCCCTTCCCCTTCCCCAGTTCCCTCTTTAGTGGAGAAGCTGGTTCCGGGGAGGCCGCGCTGACGGATCCGAGGTTACCACTACCTCAGATGGGAACAGAGGGGACGGAAGGGAGGCGGCGAGAGGCGCGGCGGAAGTTGGGGGGTGGCCAATGACGGGCTGGACCACCTCCTCAGCAGAGAAAGGCGGGAGGACGGGCTTGGGCGAGGGCGAGCGCGACGACGGACGACGGAGCGGACATGGCTGGGAGGGTCGGGATGGATAGGCTGAGGCTGAGAGAGTGGTGAGGTTTGGTATTGAGGTAGTGTTGAGAACGAGGGGCGAGAACGGGAACGAGAACGAGAACGAGAGCGACGAACGAAGAACGACAGACGACAGACGGCTGGGGTCCGCTAGACCGACGAGATGACACCACACTCACGTCAACACTCTCCACACTAACGTATCCTTATCACAGAACGCACAGGAACCCGCTGACAGACCGAACAAGGAAGAGAATGCCGACAAGAGAGCGACGGGGCGAAGGACGATCCGACGGGGGCGACAGTTACGCACAGGAATAAGGAGGGAATCTTTCGAAAACCCTGCTTAAGTGAGTTTGTGAAGATAAAACTATTGTTATAGTTTCAGCGATGGAGCGCGCGCCGACCGCTCCCACCTCCCAGCCCCCCGCCGCCACGACGCCCCACCGGGGCCGCCCCAAGCCGCCGGAGTTAAAGCGCTCGCAGGCCGCCCCCCTCACAGACAGCGACGTCGACATGATCCTCCCGCCCTCGCCTCCCCAACACCACCAGAAGCAGGGAACAGGCAGAGTCCTGTTCCCTGCTGACCAACAGGGCCAGTCTCTGACCCTGCCTCATGCCACTGTCGCCTTGCCAACCCAACAAGGACTCCCCATGGTGGGTGACAGCACTGCTGTCACCCCCATGGTGGCAACTCCTACCATCAGTGCACCCCTCGTGGGCGGGCACTTCACACAACAATCAATCTTGGGGGCCTTTTCGGCCTGCAACCTCTCAAAGAACACCAACCAGAAATCGTACGCCGAAGCGGCTGGGCCGTTCTTTGCGGATCTGGGCCATCTAGTCTTTGGAATCACTTCGAGTACAAGCACAAGCGCACGTGGCAAGAGCTAAAGGGCCTCTTGAGTCCCGACGTCGATATCACGGGCACGAGCATCAAGGACTCGATGCAGCGCACGCTCAGCTCGCAGGCGTTCACGGACCGTCGCAAGGATGAGTGCGACGCAGCTTGCGCTCGGTGGTTGGTAAAATCCGCTCGGCACCCGGGTGATTATCCTGAATAGTGGATTTTCACTATTCGGAACCAGTGGGTAGTAGCCCCCCCCCTACCCACATGGAGGTGGGTAGTGGAAATCGGATGTGGGTAGGTGAGTAGCACGATACCCAGTTATCTGGTTACAGGCCTTACTTTTTGACGAGCACCTTCATCCATGCCGTTGCCACCTCGCCAGGGAGCACCGGCTTGAAGGTGTGCGCTGGGCAGGCTACGATCGCTGCCCCCTCGGCCTTCTTCTGCTCGAGCTTGCGCGCTTTCTCCGCCGATGCATCAGCTTCGAGCTGCCGCTTGCGCAGCTCTTGCAGCACTGCGAGGTATACCTCGCGGTGCTCATGGCGAGGTGCGCAGGGCCTCACATTGCGAGGCTTGATCGTTGGGTCGATGTGCATGCGGATGTTGAAGGGGCCGCCCGTGTACTTGGCGCCACAAAACCGGCACTCCTTCGACTTGCGCGACTTGGTGAGCGCGCTCTCCTCGTCCACAGTGGCCCATTCAAGGGCGTGTCCCTCGAGCTCCTTGATCTCGAGCTGGAGCTGGGGCGCGTTCCTTGTCTCGCTCTCCGCATCGAGGTCGACCTCCTCCTCATGCTCAAGGCCTTCGAGACCACCCGGGTAGAACACAGTGCTCATGAGTGAGAGAGTAGTGGGGGAGGAGGGGGAGCGCGCGCTGCTGAACGGGGGGGGGGGGAGCACAAATAACGGTGAAGAGCAAAAGGGCGCGAGCGCCACTCTCTCTCTCTCTCTCTCTCTCTCTCTCTCTCTCTCTCTCTCTCTCTCTCTCTCTCTCTCTCTCTCTCTCTCTCTCTCTCTCTCTCTCTCTCTCTCTCTCTCTCTCTCTCTCCCTCCCTCTCTCTCTCCCCCCTCCCTCCCTCTCTCTCTCTCTCTCTCTCTCTCTCTCTCTCTCTCTCTCTCTCTCTCTCTCTCTCTCTCTCTCTCTCTCTCTCTCTCTCTCTCTCTCTCTCTCCCTCCCTCCCTCTCTCTCTCTCTCTCTCTCTCTCTCTCCCTCTCTCTCTCTCTCTCTCTCTCTCTCTCTCTCTCTCTCTCTCTCTCTCTCTCTCTCTCTCTCTCTCTCTCTCTCTCTCTCTCTCTCTCTCTCTCTCTCTCCCTCCCTCCCTCTCTCTCTCTCTCTCTCTCTCTCTCTCTCTCTCTCTCTCTCTCTCTCTCTCTCTCTCTCTCTCTCTCTCTCTCTCTCTCTCTCTCTCTCTCCCTCCCCTCTCTCCTCTCTCCCCTCTCTCTCCTCTTTTATCTTTTATCCTCATCATGACTGCCTTGCTTAAAAGGTAGTGGGTTCACGGCCGCGTGTGCGGTGAGCAATATGAAAAGGTTTAGGTTTATTTATACTAGTGCTATAATTATTATAAAAGTAAAAGTATATCGCGCTCCGTGTCACCCTTACGGTCACCGTCAGGTCTCACCCACCTGACTCCTACTTGATGTTTACGGTCACCGTCAGGTCTCACCCACCTGACTCCTACCTGATGTACCTGACGTCAGGCCTGACGCGACTACACTGCTGGAAGGTGGTGCGTTTCACATGTAGGAGTATGTTTTTTGCCGTCGAAAAAAAACAGAGGACAGAGGACAGAGAAAAACGAAAAACAGAGAGGCGGGGGGGGGGGGGCGCACGAAATGAAACAGCAAACAGCGAGAAACATATGTTTTGGGCCTCCGAAAAAAAACGCTGTTCCTGTGTTTCCCAGCTAGGGTGAGCGCGAGCGCTAGCGCCCGCGGCGCACATGAGAGCAGTCACGGGGAGGGAGCTAAAACAAAACCCCCTCGCGCGAAGGGACGGAGGGGTTTATAATTGTAAACTTAGTACGCGTCCGGCGTGATGGGACGATCTGTACGCGTGCGCCTTTACAAAACAAATCCCGCCCCCCCCTTCCTCCCCCCGGAAGAAGAAAAGGCTGCGGGCTCTCCCCTCTCTCTCTCTTCTTTCTCTCTTCTCTTCTCTCTCTCTCTCTTCTCTCTTCTTTCTCTCTTCTCTCTTCTCTCTTCTCTTCTCTCTCTCCTCTCTCCTCTCTCTTCTCTCCTCTCTCTTCTCTCTTCTCTTTTCTCTCTTCTCTCTCCTCGCTCCTCTCTCTCTCTCCTCTCTCTTCTCTCCTCTCTCTTCTCTCCTCTCTCTTCTCTCCTCTCTTTTCTCTCTTCTCTCTCCTCTCTCCTCTCTCTTCTCTCCTCTCTCTTCTCTCCTCTCTTTTCTCTCTTCTCTCTCCTCGCTCCTCTCTCTTCTCTCCTCTCTCTTCTCTCCTCTCTCTTCTCTCCTCTCTCTTCTCTCCTCTCTCTTCTCTCTTCTCTTTTCTCTCTTCTCTCTCCTCGCTCCTCTCTCTCTCTCCTCTCTCTTCTCTCCTCTCTCTTCTCTCCTCTCTCTTCTCTCCTCTCTTCTCTCTCTCTTCTCTCACCCCTCCCTCCCTCGTCTCTTCCTATGAGAAAACGGGCTCGCGAACCCTCCGTCTCCTCCCCACAACTCGGCACACTCCCACTTTCTTCTCCCTTCACTCCCTTTTTTTCGTATTCCTCTACGCTCCTCCTCCCCTCCGTGTCGTCGTCGTCGTCCTCTCTCTCTCTCTCTCTCCTTCCCCCTCGCGTTCCCCCTCTCCTCTCTCTCTCTCTCTCTCTCTTCTTCATCTTCTTCTCTCTCTCTTCTCTCTTTCCCTCCCCATCTCTCTCTCCCTCTCTCTCTCTCTCTCTCTCTCTCTCTCTCTCTCTCTCTCTCGGCCGTCCCCCCCTCCCCCCTCTCCCTCCCTCTGCCTGCACCAGATGGACGCCGACGCCTCGCGCCGCGTCAAGCGGCAGGTATGCGCCCCTTTCCCCGAACCCCCCTCCCCCCCGCCCACCCCCACCCCCCACCCCCGCCCTCTTCCCCCTCCTCCCCCCTCTCCCGTTGCCTTCCCTATCCCTCCTTTGCCTTCTTTGCCTTCTTCGCCTTCTTCGCCTTCTTCGCCTTCTTCGCCTTCTTCGCCTTCTTCGCCTTCCTCGCCTTCCTCGCCTGCTTCGCCTTCTTTCCCGTCTTCTTCGCCTTCCCCTTCTTCGCATTCGGCCCTCCCCCCCCCCCCCCCCCCCCCCCCCCCCCCCCCCCCCCCCCTTCCTCTCTCTCCTCCCCCTCTCCCTCTCCCCCTCTCTCCTTCTCCCTCTCCCTCTTCCCCCCCTCCCCCCATCCCTGTCTCTCTCTACCTAGAGAGAGAGAGAGAGACGAGGGGTGAGGGGCGGGCGGGGGTGGGGGAGGGGGGGGGGGAGATTGAGATGGAGAATGGGAGGCGGGGACGGGATGGGGGTGGGGGCGGAGATAAAGAGAGGGGAGGGCAAGGGAGAAGGAGGAATGGACGGAGGGAGATATGAGTGGAGATAGAGACGGTTGGGAGAGGGAGGGAAAGAGGGATACGGGAAGGCTCACAGAGAGAGAGGAGGACAAGGGAGAGGAGGACGAGGGAGCCGGGCTCCCTTCCTCCGCCCCCCCCCCCCCCCCCCCGCCCCCCTCCCTCTCTATCGCTTCCTCACCCCATCGTCACCCTCCCACTCTCCGTTCCCATCTCCCCGCCCCTTTGCCTCCCCTGTGCCTTCCGCTGCCTCCTCCTGCCCTGCTCCGCCTGCCCTGTACCACCGCGTGCCTCCCCCTCCCTCCTCCTTCCCTTCTTCCTCGCCTTCCTTTCACTCTCCGTCTCTCACGCGCTCTCTCACTTTCTCTGTCTCTCACTTCCATGCCCTCACTTGTTCTCCCATCAGCTTTCCTCTCTGGCCCGCTCGCTTTCCCTTCTTCCCTCCCTTCCCCCTCTCTCCGCCCCCCTCTTGCTCCCTTGATCGAGCTTTCGCCCCTACTATCTGTGCCCCCGTTCACCTTTCCTGGTCCTGTGCTCTTTCCCTTTGCTCCTCCCCCCATCCCATTCTCTGTTATCTTCTCGTGTACGCTCCGCCTCGCGCCCACACACACTCGCTCTCTCTCGCGTGCTCGGCTCTCCCCCGTGCTCCCCCTTCTCTCCTGATTGTTGTCTCCCCGTTCTCTCTTCTTCTCGCGGGTCTCCCTTTCTCCTTCTCCTCCTCTCCTACCCTCCTCCCTGTCGCCTCTCCATATCCATTCCTTTTTCAACCTCGACCCTCCCTTTCGCCCAATTCTCATGCGTGTGCTCCACCCGCGGACACCTGCCATCATCCCGAGCTCTTTCTGCGTGTGTATCTCCCCACCTTTGCTTTCCGAAGGCCAGGACCCGAACTGTTTCTCTCCCCCCCCCCCCCCCCCAACCCTCCTCTCCTCCCTCGTCCACCCCCCTTCCTCGTCAGTGAGAGGAAGAGCAGAATCCGGCCTCCCCCCGCCTGCGCCCTCCCCTTCCGCACCAATTCCCACTCGTGCACCCCCACCCCCCACCATCACCAGCAGGTGCGACCCAACATGTCGCGCGCTGACTTTGGCTTCGTCGAGCGCGGTCGCGCCGCAGCCGCAGCCGTAGGAGGCGCGCTCGCTGCTGGAGGCGCCATCGGCAAAGGCTCCAAATCAGTCAAGCAGAAGCGGGACGAGGAGGAGGAGGCCGTCGCGGCGATCCAGCCCATGCGCTCTGACAAAGACGCGCGTAATCTGGTGTGACACCCGCCTGCACCCATGCGTCTCTTGCCGCCTGCCGCTCGCCTGCACCCACACGTCGCTTGTCAGGAAAGTGGGGAGGGGGACTGCCCTTGTCCTCTCTCAAGGGTGGTTGGGCGCGCACCATGCCCCTGTGCTTTCCCCTCTCTAAGGACGGCTGCCGCGTGGCGCTGCAAGCGGACGCATTCTCTTAGCTGCACATGGCCGTCAAACCGGCGACGGGGAGAACGCCGGTAGTTCCCGCCCCCCCGCGCCGTGATACGTCTTGGCATAGCTCCTCGCACCTGAAGCCTCACCACCACCCGTCTCGGCCAGACTGTGGACTTCACCAAGCTCGACATGGCCACGCTCAAGCGGTACAAGAGACACTACCGCTTGAAAACGCGGCAGGCACGCCATCAGCCCCTCCTCGGGCGCCGGACCGGAGCAAACCGCGGCCGCAATGAGCGCGCTGCACAGCCCAAGGTCATCATCCTGATGCCTTCTGATGCCTTTCCACCTACCCACCCACCTGGCAGAATGTGACAAAAACGGAACTCGCGCTCGCCATCTCGAAGCACTTTGCTGCTCAAACAGTGGACGAGGTGCGCGCAGGCTGCTCCGCGAGCCTCTCGTGGCGCCTTAGTCGTGGCGACCTCTCATGCCCTCGTCCTTTAGGCCGACACCATCTCCCTCTTCATGTACTCGGCCCGAGCGAACAATCTGCAATATGGTGAGCCTTTCGCGTTCGCCCGCTCCCAACACCGCCCCCGCTCACCGCCCGCGCCCGTCGCCGCCCACGCCCACCGCACCTTGCCCGTTCAGATCGCCGTGACTACCTGAACGGCCGCTAATCGCGCCGTCGAGCCGGCGTTGCAGCACGCGAGCGCGCCAGCGGCGGAACGCAGTCGCGTGGTCCACGGCCCGTATCATTCCATGCGCATCTTCAATGTTAGGATCCCAGCGAGCTTATCCGAGAGGTTGGCGCCGGTGCGCAGCACCGCACCCTTCGCTGCTGTGCGCTGAATTGCGAGGGTGCCATCGATGAAGTGTTGCGGAAGAGCCGGGATCCGGGATCACGGGTACTCCCAACTTCTCGCGCCTCTCGCCTTCCGTGCATTCGCCGCAGCAGTGGATCAACCAGGCTGTCCGGGACGCTCAGTTTCTGCAGGGTTTTAGCACCTCGCTTCGTCTGCTTATGATCGCGTGGGTCGCCTCGGATGTGTCATGCCGCAGGGCGGGGGAGCTGCCCAGTCGCCTTCCTAGGGATACGCGGCGGCCGCGGCCCTGTCGCCTTCCCAAATCCCTTGTGGTGCGTGCATTTAGCGCCTTGTCGGTAATGCGTCGGTGCTCCTCGTGGCGTCATCTACCGCTCAGATATCGAAATTTAGCTTTGTCGGATTGTGGAGTGTGATGCTTGAATCAAATCCGATTCCGTGCGTCGCACGTACTGCTGCCGATGCGTGCGGAAGTGGTGAGGCCGTAATCATCGCCCGGCATGTCGGGTCCGCATAGTTCTAGCTCAGTTGGCTGGAGACACTATGCTATTCCCCGTTGCTCGTTGCCCCCCGCCAAGAAGCCTAATATGTCCTGCGAGCGAAAAAAATGTCTTGATTGTTGATTGAAAAAAACCTTCTAAAGCTCTCTCAGCTCGTTTGTCAAAAACTATCGTTATAGTTTTAGCGATGGAGCGCGCCGCGCCGCCTCCCACCTCCCAGCCCACCGCAGTCACGACGCCCCAACGGGGCCGCCCGAAGCCACCGGAGCCCAAGCGCGCGCAGGCCGCCGCCCCAGCCGACGAAGACGTCGACATGCTTCCACCTCCTCCCGCCGGCCAGACCTCACAGAGGGTGGGAACAAGCAGAGCCCTGTTCCCCCCAGACCTCTCGATTATGCGGTCCGCTCTTCAGTGGAATGCGTAACCCCGGAGGGAGAGATAGCCATACATGGCGCCCCGGGAGGATGCAAAGGCTACGACAAACCGTGGGCCATATCTTACCTACGCAAAAACCAAGTAAGCTTCCGCCAATGTACTTGCGAGCAAGACAAGGCGAAAGCGCAACAACGCAAAAAGCAGCGTGAAGCCAGTAACGCCATGGATTACCGGGCCATGATGGGACTCGGGGCGGCGGCACCATGCCGCCGCTTCATGGCAGGCGAATGCAAAAACAATCGCCTGAAAGGGCGAAGGAACACATCAAGGCCCTACAGGCGATTTGGATTATCCGATACCTTACGCCCTCAAAGGCGGACTGGAAAATAGCGCTCGACCAATGGTTCAATAGGACCCCGCTCGGGAGGGGCGCCGTTCTTTCAACAATTAATGTACATCGACTTACAGATAGCATCGGAGGGAACAACTCCTTACCAAACTTTTGGAAGGCAGCGTTAACAAACTTTCGCAACCTAAAGCTAGACAAAAACGTCGTGACACACGAAGGAGCGCGGGGCGCCCCCATATGGCATGATCCGTACCTCAAACCCCCGGCTCTTCACCATTCACACAAGGCAAAGTGGGAGGCCTTACAAACGGTGGTGACGCACAACACGCTGAACCCGGCAACGGGAAACTTCTACACTAAAGACGAATGCGCTGCCTATTTGCCCCCTGACTCAGCATGGATCCGTCACAGGAGGAACTATTTGGCGGTTACACCTTTCCTGCGATCATGGGATAAAATCGTAAAATGGGCGGCCGGAGCGCTCACGAAACCCACCACCACATACATAGAGCTGTTAAAGGGGACAGCCAAGGGGCCCCGACCTGTGAGGGAAGAGGAAGGCCTCGAGCCGCCGGAAAACCCGGACGCACATAGCCTGGAAGACATACGAGCGAACGATACGGGTAGACACTACCTTCTTAAAAGTGGCGTATACTACGAAGTGCGTCTAAATGTAATGGGGGAGCCCCATATCTACGATATAGCTCATCCTCAGCCTTCGTCCTCCGAATTGCGGACCCCGCTCAAATGGGGCATCGCATATGACGGACCGGCCGACACAGCCTACCCTCTACCCCAAGAATACACGCTGAAAGGTACGCGAAAGACGCTCGAGGAATGCGATGTCAAAGCGCTAACTAACGCCTACCTCGCGGGCAAGAAAAGCAAACGACAAAAAGCGACCGTCCGATGGGAGGAGAGACTCCCCGTCTTAAAAGAGAAGTGGAAGCAGATATCTCAACTATACAAATACAACTTCTTAACACCTCGGGACTCATACTTACACTTTAAACATACACTTCATAGACGGATCGCAACGGCCAACAGATTCGCTGGCGACCCAACCTGCCGATTCTGTGGGGAAGCCCCCGAGTCGTCCACACACCTAGCGCGCTGTCGCGCGACGGAACAAATCTTCACATACATCGAGCAACTTTTCAAAACGCGAAACACATTGCAACACGTGATGTGACGCGGCGAGTGCGCACGCGCGGGCCTGAGCAAGGGAAGGGGCACCGGCGCGCGTGCGGCGTGCACTCAGTGGGCAGGCAATGAGGAGGGTGGAGGGCGGAGGGTGAAGGGGGGAGGGCGCCTGCACCCATCGCTCCGCGCGCCGCTGCCGAGCTCTGTGAGTCCGAGGTTGCGACAGACGCTGAAATACCATTGTAAACGAGCCTGTTATTAACGTAACCAAACCCTACAGTATTGCAGTAGGGGCCAAGAGCGGAACTTTTGAACGATATTACGAGTATAACGGTAGAAGCAGCTCCGGCGCCATTTTCGCGCGCGAACGCCCCCCTGGGGGGCCCAAATGTCCTGGGACATTGCGAAAATGTCCCGTTCCCACAAACCTGCCCAAATGTCTTGTTTCGGAACGGGACATAACCGCCTACCCCTAGCCCCCCCTGCCTCTCCCACGCTCGCCTCGCTGGCCATGGGAGCCGCCCAGAGGCCCCTGTATGCCTGGCGACCAGGGATGGGGGGGGAGTCAGCTCGAGGGCAGGCCCAGCATGGGCCTGGGAGTGCGGCTCGCGACCCGCGCCCACTAGGGGTCTGGGCTGATTTGATGAGTGCCCTGCCCCTGCCAGAGGGCAGGGGCTGGGGTTGAATGTACGGGCCCACCCCGCGGGGGGTGTCCGCGATGGAGAGAGGGGGGCGCGAGGCCCCCATTGTCCCCCACTTATAAAAGTAGGTTGATGTTGTGCCCATAAGGGCCACCCGGCTGTGGGCCGCGCTGCCGAGGCGGCACGACCCTTGCCAGGATGGGAGGGGCCTCTGCCATAAGGCATGCCCAGTGGAGTGCAGGTCTCTCCTTCCGGATGCTGTTTTCCTGTGGTCTGCGGTCTGCTGTCTGCTGTCCCCCATGGGGGGGGGGGCAGCATGGTTGCTGTGTGTGTTGTGGCCGAGGCCACGGGCCGTGTGACGCGACCCGGGTCGCGCGCACCTGCTCGGCCTCTGAGGGCGGACGCGGCCGCTTTGCCAGCGACAGGTCCATGTGGGCAGGGGGGCCGCCCTCGGCGGGGGGCCCGATGGAGAGGGGAGTCGCGCCGGCGCGCTCCATCGTGTCCAAGTATAATCTTAGTTGTGGACAAAGACTTCAACCTGGAAGCATCGGAAGACCTCTGGAAGGCGGCGAGAGGTTTGGACATACGAAACATCATCTAAGGTAGTTAAACTCTCTAGCTTAGGAACCCCAACGGCGATAACATGTAAGATATAATGCGATATAAGAAAAGCAGATGCATGCCGAGTCAGAGCGAAGGAGAAGCCACGGTCTCCCGCCCCCTTCTCTTCAACTCCTGGCCGAAGCAGCGCGCGCGGCCTCCCCGGAACCAGCTTCTCCGCTAAAGAGGGAACAGGGGAAGGGGAAAGGGCTTGTTAGTTACGGGTTAAGGTTGGGTAGTAGGGAGGTTCATAAGCACACTGCCTCACGCCGCACGCGTAGCGGGGATTTTTAAGAAGATTTTTTTGTTCTTTCTGCGGCGCGTTTTCCGCCTCATGGGGCTGGATATCGCCCTCGCGGCTGTCTGGTTGTTTTGTGTTTGTGTCTGTTGGGATCGGGCGCTCCCGCGACTGCCCAAGCACGCTCGTCGCGTGGCTACCAAAGGGCACCGGATATGTGCTAGTTACACCTATCCGGTCACCATATCCAAAAATCTCATAATGAATCCTCAATCTTGACTTGGTCAATTTTCACCCTCAGAAGTTAAAATAGCTATTTGACCGCCCTAAGGTGGGGAATGGCGCGTTAAAATGAGTGAGTGGCCGGGCTATTTTTGGATGGTGTATTCGTCTACTAGTGGGAAGTCCATATGTTTTGAGCCTTTGTATTTGTGACGGTTTTCCCACTCAGCTGGCAGGTGATACCGGGAAAGTTCTTCGCCAGACGCCACGGTTGAGGTATCGGCTACCCCTGCTTCATGGGTGATTCGCGTGTGAAGTCATGTTTTGTTTAGCTTGCTGATGTATTGATCTTCATCGGCCCACAACGGCGCTGGTGTTCGGACAGTGCTTGTAGGTGCCGAATGGGCATGGGGGAGTTAACAGCTACAGAGTCCCACGACGGCGCTGGTGCTGGGATGTTTGACCGCCCGACGTATAGTAAACCCAGGATCCCCATCACAGGGCGAGTACGACGTTGGGAGGGATGAGAGAAATCGGGTCGACGACGACGAGGCAGTGAGTGTCGCAAATCCACTACCCGCAAAAGGAGAAGAGGAGAAGGCCGTAAATCAATGAGAATGGCGACCTCGATTGTGGTGGTGGGGATGACGGTGGTGACGGTGGTGACGGAGGGGGCGAGGACGGTGACGGCGGAGAAAAGCAGGAACCCAACGAGGTTGCACAGGAGGGCTTTTTACAAGCATTGCATGTGAGGACAAGCAAGAAAGTGGTGGCGTTCACTAGCCGTGTCAGGTTCACGCCGGCCAACTTGGCGTTCGAATTGATCTAAAGATAAGCGGGTGGCTTTGCATCAGAGTTGCTGCCCGGTTCACAGGATACAGATCGCGCAATGACACGGCACGTGGCGCAACGGGCTCAGATGGATCAGCGCGGGGGTTGCTGCCGCACATTGAAGTTATCAACACTTGAAAGTTGAGAGAAATCAATCGCGGTCAAATTCGGGTTATTGACGACCTGATGGCGCGCGGAATGTGCTCCTTCAGGGCAGGCACTACGACCATCGAGTCACCTTCGTGTACAGCTCGCGTGCTGGATCTCGCAGCACAAGACGCTCCACACCGAGACGCATGCAGGTCAAGGCAGGGTGTTCCGCTGGCACTCACATCCAAATTACGAAGAGTGGTCAGTTTGGGAAAATTGACGTTGGTCAGTGCGTCGTTGTCCCCAATCTGTGAGAGAGCGAAAGGCGAGCCATCAGCGCTGGAGGCGAGCCGTCAAGGCCGGCGCCTCCCACCGCGCCACTTGATGCTAGCATTTCATCTTGCAGCACAAGTCGGAGCGTTGTGTCGAGACGCCAGTGCAGATTGGGGCGCGTGCGGGGGGGGGGGGGGGGGGGGGGGAGGGCGGGGGGGGGCACCGAGAAGTACTGCCCCGACATTTGCGTGAGCTCAGGCATATTGATTTCGGGCAGAGCGTCGTTATAGTTAATCTGTGAGCAAGCGAAAGGCGAGCCGTCACGACATGCGCTGCCACCGCTGAGGTGTCATTCCACTCGTTTCATGTCTTTACCTTCACGGGTCGAGCAAGCGCAAGCACCGAGACGCACGTGCAGGTGGGGCGAGCGCGTGAAATCGGCGCTTACACTGAACGATCCTCCCACGTGAGTGAGCTGAGGCAAATTGATATCAGTCAAGGCATTGTTGCTCGAAATCTGTGAGGGAGCGCATGGCGAGCCGTCAGGGTAGGCACTGCCACCCCCGGGTCGCTGTCTTCCTCCCGCAACACCTTCACTCCCACGGCACCAGCCGGCGCAATGTGCCGAGACACATGGGGATTCGGTGGGAGCATCAACCCGGCGTGCCCCAAAAGCTATCACCCGCGTGAGTGAGCTGAGGTGCACAAATACTGATCAGGTGTGAGCGGGCGAGAAGAGCCGTCAGCGGAGGCCTTGCCCTGCTCAGCCGCTAAGCTGATTAGCTCATGCGCCGGACCTCGTGGCACACGCAGGAGCGGGGTTCACAAGAGAAGGTGACAGCATTGGCAACAGCACATCTCGAGTTCGAAAAAGGTGCAGCTCTCAAAATACCTGCAGCTTTCCTGTCACCTCAGTGAGGTTCAACAAGTCGATCGTCGTAAAACCTGTTGAACTGATTTCCTATGTACTCAGGGCAACAGTTTTTGCTGAGTGCGATGGACAGCGACTCACACTTACATGGACAGGCGCGACAGGCGCTCCCTCACAGATGGACAGGGTGCTCCCTCTCAGTCAGCCATGACGCAGCGAGCGCTCGCGCCACACACCAAGTCGCTGGTGATCGTTGTGCAAGTCTGGATGGCATCCAAGCCGGTCGCATTCACAATCTTTCCACCCGTGCAGCTTGCTCCGACGCACGCGGCAAGGATGGCAGAGAGCATGGTGGCGATGGGGGGGGGGGGGGGGGGGGGTGCGTGGTCTCTCTCTCTTCTCTCTCTCTCTTCTCTCCTCCGCCCCCCCTCTCCCTCCCTCTCTCTCGCTGTTCCCCTCTCTCTCCTCTCCCCTCTCTCCTCTCTTTCCTCTATCTCCCTCTCTCCCTCTTCCCCCCCCCCCTCTCACCCTCTCTCTCTACTCTCTCTCTCTACTCTCTCTCTCTCTCTCTCTCTCTCTCTCTCTCTCTCTTCTCTCTCTCTCTCTCTCTTCTCTCTGTCTGTCTCTCTTCTTCTTCTTCTTCTCTCTCTCCACCCACTGGCCGCCCCCCCCCCCCCCTCTCTCTCTCTCTCTCTTCTCTCTCTCTCTCTTCTCTCTGTCTCTCTCTCTTCTTCTCCTTCTTCTCTCTCTCTTCTCTCTTTCCCTCCCCCACCCCCACCCTCTCTCTCTCCCTCTCTCTCCGGTCCCAAAACAACGGACAACACGGGCACCCACCCACCAGAGCCGCCGCGGGAGATGCCATCTCGTACGGCAGATACACCGAGCTCTCAGATCTCCCACCCCAGATCCCGATCGAACACGGCCACCCAGTCCCAGACCGCCGAGGAACGTGACCAAGTTCGAAGGTTAGAAAGTAAACGGCGCGGGCGGCGACTCCCCACCGCTCCCTCCCGTGGGACCTCCTCTTTACTTTCTACTCGTCTCGGCGGGCGCCCTCCCGCCCTTTGTGGCGGTGCGACTCTCTGCGGCGGTGGGACTTCCCCACCGATGGCTCTCTCACGCAAGCCATCGGGGAGTCCACAGAGCGCCGCAACGGCAGCTCGAGCTTTGCGGCGGCAGCTAGAGCTTTGCGGTGGAGTCGCACCGCCGCAACGGCAGCTAGAGCTTTGCGGTGGGGAGAGTCCCACCGCCACCACAACGGCGCCGAGGCTCTCTAACCTCTAACATCGTAGGATCGTAGGCTGTGGGCAGCTGCAAGCCCCCCGGGGAGTCCACAGAGAGTCCCGGTGGACTCGCCGATGCTCTGTCGGTGTGGGGGGCTTGGGCCGGGCCAGAGTTTCGTTTGAGACCCACCCAAATTTTGTTTCGATATTTCGCTTCCCTTGACCCAAATTTTGCAGCTTATTTCGACTGAAATTCGACCTTACACCTTTAAAACTCTTTACTGCCGAAGTATCGATATCGATACTTCCCGAGCTGTTTTTTCTAATGTACTCGTGCTACACCTAACAGTTGACCATGGGCTCTCGCAGGAGGCTGCAACAGGTGCCCGGATACCCTCCGGTAGCTCTCCCACCCATATTGTAGGTCATCTTGCCACCTTCAGGGAGGGAAAAGCCCCTGAAAGGCGAAGTATCGATTTCGATACTTCACTTTATCCCATAAATTTCGATTTTAATATATCATTTGGCCTTTTTAGCATTTTGCTTGTCTGGCCAAGGAGGGCAGGAGTAGCCTCCCCCCCCCCCCCTCCTCCCCCCCCCGCCCCCGCCCTCGCCCCCCCCCCTCCCCCAACGCCGAGGCGAGATCGACGAAAGCCATCCTAAGGGCCATATTCTCGAGGTTCCACTGGCTGCAGAGTCTGTGATCTAACAGTAGACTGGTGTTAGACAAGCATGTTCTAACACCAAAATCGGCAGGTGTTAGACAAAGTCTAACACCTGTCTCAGGAGGTGTTAGACACCCTCCGAGCCGCAAAAGTCTAACAGTGTCTAACATCCCCCTCAAGGGGGTGTTGGTCAGGCGCGCCGTATTACACACGCGCGCGGCGCGCGCCGCCAGGTGCAAGTGTTTGGCTACGGCGGCACCAACGACCGCCAGCAACGCGCCAACGCGCAACATGCGCATGCGTACTCACTAGCTTGCTAGATATAAGCTAGGAGCATCATGCATCATTGTCAGTTAGCACATTGCAAATGCTCCACTTCCACTGCTCTCTCTCTCTCTCTCTCTCTTTGCTCTTTGCTCTCGCGCTCTCGGGCGCTCCCGGCTTCCGACCGAGCTCCCGGGTCCCGGACTCTCCGCCCCCCGCCAGCGCCCCCCCTGTATCCTATATGTGCAGCCCCCCTGCACAATGCTATACACAGTACAATGTACACAATACTGGGGCATCCGAATCAGACGGCGGCTCCGGCCCCAAGTAGTAGTCGCTCAAGTTGCCTTCGAGATCCTCCTCATCGTTGTCAGGGTCCCTTGCCATTGCTATTTGGCGCGCCCCGCGGCCACGGCCACGGCCACGGCCGCCGGCTGTGCCACATCTACCAACCATAGTCGAAGTCGAAGCTGACGGTGGTGGCATTGTTGCGCCGAACAATGCGGTCAGCGTCCCCTGCCCAGCGGGCCTTGGAATGTTGCCGGCCGAGCTTTGGCGCGAGTCGCGAGAGGGCTTCCTTAAAGCCAGCGGCGTCGGCGTTGCCCTGTTCTTCTGGGCGTAGACGTGGCCCTTGCTAGAGGTGTGAAGGCGCTGCGTCTCGCCGGTGCCGAGCAGCATGATGACGTCGCCCCCAGCGATGCACTCGAGAACGCCTTCCCCAACGACATCATGAACGACGATGTCGCCGGGCCGCGCCAACTGCTCTCCTCGCCGCAGGGCTTCGTCGCTGCCGTCTTCTCCACCGCAGTAGATCCAGGAGTGGGTGGTGCTCGGCATGAGGGAGGCGGAGGAGCGGGGGGGGGGGGGGGGGGGGGCGCGGCGTGCGGGGTGCGGGGCCGAGCGGCAGGCGGTGAGCTAAAAATAGAACTCATATGTCTAACACCTAAGTGTTCGAGTCTAACACCTCCTTTGGAGGAACTTGTCTAACACCTCCGTCCGAGTGGTGTTAGACCCCCCAAATCCTGATCTAACGTTAGATCACAGATCCTGACTGGCTGGTCAAGGCGAAGGTAGGCTTCTTCCAACGCCTTAAAGCTCAGAGAGAAAGAATTGGACTTCACGCCCCGAGCAACAAACACCTGCGCAGAATGATTTCCCCGCTGTACTCAGTAGATAAAGATTTTAACCTGTGGAGATCTCTACCGATCTGGCGCAAATAGCGACCGAACTAGGCATCAGAAGTATTACATGAACCCCCCGAACTAAGAAGAAGGTTTCTTCAGAGGGCCGACCCTTAGGGGGCGGCAAAACACACCCAAACAAGGACTCCACTCACTCCTACCCCCTCTATCTCACGCCCCTGGTCGAAGCAGCGCGCGGGGCCTCCCCCTCTCCATTTGCTAGGAAAGGAAACGGGGGGGGGGGAAAGGGGTGTGATAGGAAAGGGAGGGTAGTTAGGAGTAGCACTAGCAATCTGCCCCACGCCGTGCATGTAGCGGCTAGTTTTTTAATTTTTTTTACTATAAATAGCCCCATCGTCCACCTGGTGGATTAGGCATATACGAGGGTTAATAGATACGTACGAGGAGCTCCGAGCCCTCCCGTTGTCGCGCGGCGCTTTTACAAAAAAAGGGTCTTTCTCTAAGGGACGGCCGCTTCTAAGAGATGAGTGGACCCGGGTGGGGGATTATAACTCCGTAGAAGGCCGCGCTCTCTACGGGCGGAAGAAGCCCCGAGAGAAGATTTCGAGAGCGGGAGAGCACCTGAGTAGTGGAGAGTATTCCACCGAAAGAAGAAAAGAAAGAGGATACAAAAATTGGATGGTGAAGATGTGAGCGAGGGCACAGACGACCCCCAAGGTGAAGAATAGAAGTGCTTTGTACTCGAATAAAAGTATCTGGGATAGACCTCCTCTTTTCGAAGAATGTTGCGTCTTCTTCCCCCTGCCTGGTCCTTGGTTTTTTTCTCCCTCCGCAGATGGCGAGGGAGGGGCGGGGGGGCGAGGAGAGAGAGAGGAGAGAGAGGGGAGAGAGGAGAGAGAGAGAAGAGAGAGAAGGGAGAGAGAAGAGAGAGAGGGGAGAGAGAGGGGAGAGAGAGAAGAAAGAGGAGAGAGAGAAGAGAGACAAGAGCGAGAAGAGAGAGAAGAGAGAGAGAAGAGAGAGAGGGGAGAGAGAGGGGAAAGAGGAGAGAGAGAAGAGAGAGAGAAGAGAGAGAGAAGAGAGAGAGGAGAGAGAGAAGAGAGAGGAGAGAGAGAAGAGAGAGAGAGGAGAGAGAGGGGAAAGAGAAACGAGAGAGGAGAGAGAAGAAAGAAGGAGTCCTTCTCTCTCTCTCTCCTTTTTCTTCTCTCTCTCTCCCTCTCTCTCTCTCTCTCTCTCTCTCTCTCTCTCTCTCTCTCTCTCTCCCCCCCCCGCCCCCCCAGCCCCCCCCCTCTCTCTCTCTCGGATGGCTCTCCCCTCCCTCCCTCAGCCCCCCCCACGCTCGCGCCCTCGTCGACGCGCTCTGGCAGGCACAGCGCCATCACTCTTCCCCCCTCGCACCCTACCCACGCCCTGCACGCTCCAAAGAGCCCCACAGGCCCCGAGGGCAGCGGCCGCCTCTCTCTCTCTTCTCTCTCTCTCTCTCTCTCTTCTCTCTCTCGCTCCCTCTTCTCTTCTCCCTCTCTCCCCCCCCGCTCCTTGCTCTCTCTGGCGTGCCCTCCCTCTCGCTCGGTCCCCGCACTCCCTTGTCACCTTCCCTCTCTCCCCACCTCTCCCTCTCCCTCCGCCACCGCCCCTCCCCCCCTCGCTCCCCCCTTGCTCTCTCTTCCTCTCCCTCCCTCTCCTCCTTCCTCTCCTCCTCCCTCTGTTCTTCGATCGCCTCCCTCTTCTCTCGCTTCACACCCGCCGCCTCTCCGCTCCCCTCGGCGCCCACTGCCGCGCTTGGCCGTCGGAAGGCAGTGGCCACCTCGCTCGGCAAAGTTGCACACCCCACCCAGGCGGAGGCAGTCGCTCCGCCGGCCCTCCGCGCGCCGCGTGGCTTCGCTTCGCTGTTCTCACTGGCCGCCTCGCCTGCGCTCTGCGACGAGGCGCCCGTGCCCACCGATGCCGCACCAACGCTCGCCTCTGCGGCCGCCGAGGTTGAGGACAAGGCTGAACGGCTCAGCGCGCTGCTCGCCGGTCATGCGGCAATGGAGGCGGAGGCGGCACGGCTGCACGAGGCGCTTGCTCGTCAGGAAGCCGCCGACGCAATGAGACTAATGGAGGCGCTCCAGCGCCAGCAGGAGGACTATGCCGCGCAGCTCGCGGCCGCAAAGGTCGAGCTCGAGGCACGGATGGCCGAGCGTTTTCTTGACGAGCAGCAGGCGATGCGCGAGCTCAATGACAAGCAGCTGCAGGCATGCTCTCACGCCCCATGCAGCTATTGTTCGCCCGCACCGCGCGCTCGCTCCTCACCACTACCCTTTCGAGCGACCCGCTCCGCGCTCCGCGTCCCTTCGTCGCTACAAGCTCCCCCCCACACCCCGCCCCTCCTGCCAACCTCCCACGGCCACGCCCTTCTGCCCCTCCCCCCCCAAACCCTCCCTCACAGCCCACAGCCCTCGTCTTGTGCGTGTATGTTCTCCCCCATGCTCTTTCCGCTCGTTCACTGTCCGCCACCTCGCGCAGGCACTACATGACGAACACGCAATGCATCTGCGTGAGGCGGTCCGGCTCGCAGAGGCAACCGCGCGAGAGAAGATGGAGGAGGCTGTCGCCATCGAGCGCGCGGCCGCCCGTGAGCTTGCCGAGCAGGCCGTGCTCAAGGAGCGCCAGGCCTACCTCGACACACTCAAGCGGCTTGAGCTCGACGTCGACGTGCTCGCGCGCGTCCTTTCGCACGACAGGCGCGTGCGCTTTCCGCGGTTCCTCGCCCGCCTGCGCGCATCTTATCGCCGCCTCATCAACCTTGCCCCTTTGCTACCGCAGCTTGTACAAGCGCACCAGCCATGCGGTCTTGCAGATGGCCGCGTCGACACGCTCGCTCGAGCAACCGTCCATAGGCGGCATGCGCGCGAGGTGAGCTGCGCACTCCCGCGCCGACGGGAGGCGCGCCCGGCCACCCTCACTCGCTTCCTCTTTGCACGCAGCCTCGCCAATGGAGTGGTTGACCAGCTTGGCGACGAGCTGCTTGGTGAGCTCGCGCAGGCCCTTTCGGAGCACTCCTCGCAGCCCCTTGCTTCTATGAAGCAGCTTCAGGTACGCGCGGCTCGGCCCGGAGGCCCTACCGAGCGCATCGCTTGTTCACCCACCCAAATGTGTCCCGCCTCCGATCGCCTGGGCCTCACCCTCGCAGACAAGGTTCACACAAGTGCAAAGCGCCGGCGAGCAGGCGATCCTCGTGCCTGAAGGCGGTGGCATGTGGGGCCACGCCCTGGCGGCGATTATTTCGACCGCAATGGTGTGCCGCATCGTCACCAGCTTGCCGCCGTTGGCCCGTTGCGCTCGCCTGTGCGGCCGCGGCCAGCATTCATGTGCGGCCACTCATCCCACAGGGCATGGTGCGGATCCCGCACGGCTCGATGGCTAACCGCTTCGAGGCCAGCAGTGTCATCGCGTCGGCTGCTGACTGGATGGACCAAGGTGCGCGGCCATCGACTGCCGGCACCGCCCCCGTGCTGCCGTGAACCGCCCGCGCCGCACATCCGTGGGCCACTCTGAACCTCCTCCGCTCCCTTCTTCACGCGCAGGAAACTTGCTTGAGGCAGTGCGCGAGATGCGTCGGCTCCAAGGACAGCCGGCGCTCGCGTGCGTGGGCTGGCTCGAGTCGGCCGAGCACCGTCTCCTCAATGAGCAGGTGACGCCGCGCTGTGCTCCACTTTCCCCTCCACCTCTCGACTGTTGCCGCGTAGCTGTGCGGCGTGGGCTGAGCCGGACCGCTACCTGCGCTGGTAGGTCCGCGCTGCCATGCAGGCCGAGGTGGACATCGCCTTGGGCGCGATGTGCTGACAAGGCGGCTTGCCAGACTAGATGAATTGCTCACTCCTCGCTCAAATCGTGGAGACGCCATCGGTGGCGGTTTGGAGCGACGCGGGAGCCGTGCGCGGCTCGCATGCGACGATTGCCTCGCCCAGGCCTCCCTGCGGCGCGACTTCTCTCGCCGCTGAGGGCGACAGTCGGGCTATTAAGCAACGTTGGGACGGCATGCGCTCGCTGTTGGTAGCAACGGCCATCTCGCTGCGTCTCGCGGACGAGTACAGGACGCGGTCACGTGCCGTCCGGGCATGCTTTTGACGAACCGAAAAGCGGCAGATCACACACGCCTGTCCTTCTTACGTCACGTGCTATGAGGTCATACGGACATCGATGGTTCGTAGCTGCCACTATGCGGCTCGTGGCGGCCAAGACGCGCTCGGGCTACTCACGAGTCAGTCTGCAAGAAAGCTAGCGTTCGTCGTAGGCTAGGGTAGATACCTTCCGTCTCGTACATCTCGCAGGCTCGCCCTTGACTCCGCGCCTTGTACAGGTACAAGCTACCTCGATCGCGTGCAGAAACCCCACGCGTCCATGGTGCCTAGCGGGCCGCTCTGGGTTTGATGCGATTGAGTGTCATTGCACCTACTACAGATAATCATGACAACTCGGGTGGGTGTGGAGCTGCGATACATCACGGAAGTATATTGAGCTATCGCCCCTAATTCTGATGCTCCATTGTCAAAACGGCGTAAAAGCATATGTTCTTATAGTGCTTTAGCGATGGCGAGCGCGCGCCGACCGCTCTCCCGCCTCGTGGCGCGCCCCTTGCCGCTGACGTATCGGAATCGGACGCTTGAACAAAAAAGTTCTGAAGAGTACAGAGTCCGGGCTAACACCTACGACGAACAAGATTCTTCTATCTTCCTACCGACATCGCCCTTATCTCCTTCTTCCCGCCTATATGCCTTCCCCCCTTCGTGCTCCTTTGTGCTTCGGTTTCCGGGGTCGGTCCAACCCAGGTACACTAAGCAGAAATGTCTTAAAAACTAGCCGTTACTTGCAGGGCGCGAGGCAGATTGCTTGTGCTACTCCTAACTACCCTCCCTCTCCTACCACATCCCCCTATCCCCCTCCCCCTCCCCCTCCGCCCGATTCCTGCCCTGGAGACCCGGGGGGAGCGGAGGCCGCACGCGCTGCTTCGGCCAGGGGCTTGAGGCTTGAGTGAGGTAAATAAAGGGTAAGCAGGGGGTAAGAGTAAGAACGCGTGATGCCCCTCCCTATTCGGATTGCCGTCTCGCCCTTTGAGGGGCCGGCAACTACTGGGTGTCGTGGTCCGTGTTCAGGTGAGTTACGACATGTTTCTTATGCCTAGTTTTGTCGCTATTTGCGAACCTACATTTATATGTGGGGGTCAACAATGGGGGCCTCGTGCCCCCCTCTCTCTATCGCGGACACCCCCCGGGGTGGGCCCGTACAATCAACCTCAGCCCCTGCCCTCTGGCAGGGGTTGGGCAATCATCATCCTGGCCCAGACCCTTCGCGGGCGCGAGGCGGCTTGCCTTCATTTGGTCTCCTTTCCCTCCGGTTTCTTCCAGTCTCACCCTACCATGAGCCCCCCAGCGAGCAACCCGAAGGAGAGGCCGAGCAGCACTACATACGCGACGAGAACGGCGTCGCCTTGGCTCGGCACTCCTCCCTTCATTTGAAGTGCGGATGCCTTCACGGCCGAGCTTTTATGTATTTGATGTTGCTGGGCCTTGTGGTTTCAATCTTTACTTGGGAAGCTGAACCCGAATCGACACCTTCTAACAATTCTTGGAGGTGGGGAGTTAATTCCAAATTGCAAATCGACATAAGTTTTGATTGTACCAAGCAGAACATCACGACTCATATCGAGGATTTTTTTCTCAGTGAATTTCTTGCTCAAGAGAGTGTGTCTAATATAAACCAGTGTGAATGGTTTATCAATCTCGCAAATGGCGTGTAAGGTGTCTTCAATTTTCGTATTGTGCTTGAAATTTAATGAACTGAATAAGAACTTACATTCGTTAGTGTACGTCAACAAACTTAGGTCGGACAGGGGGCCCCCAACCGGCGGCGGCGCACTGATGCTGTCCAATGCTTCCGCTATAACCTGCATGGCAGATTTAGAATTGGCATATGGAAAGAGAGGTGTGATGAATTTTTTTAAAGTTCTCGTCCATCTTTTTTTTGATCCATTCCAATCGCTTCAGTACTATATCATCAGGCGCCCTTCCATTTATAGACATGGTTGAGCACTGTGAGGTGGGTGTCTGCCTTTGTTTGCTCAAATACTAGAATTTTTTTTGGGCCGGGAGCGAGGCCCCGCATCGCGTATTCGGAAACGAGGGGTGCACCCCCACCCCCCCCCCCCGGCTACCCGGCGAAATATTTGGAAACGAGGGGTACCAAATGAAGGCAAACGACCTCTCGCGTCACGCGCCCCGCACTCGCCGCGCACCGCCACCTGGCCGCTCGTGAGCTGGGGATGCGGCGCCTAACTGCATGCATTTGGAATTTGATTCCCGCCCAATGCAGCGAGGTCGTTTGCCTTCGTTTGGTGCTGCTGGGATTCAGATCCCCGACAGCGAATAGCGTGTACAGCCACGGAAGCATTATTTGATATGGTACAGTAGGCTCTGTCCGAGGGTATACCCGGCTTCAAAGTTCCAAAGTTTACGCGGGGGCGGTACGGCGCAGCTCGTGCAGCCCTCCTCCCCAGCTCGCGCAGCGCCCCCAGAGAGTTGTTTGTTTCTCCCCTACCCGCGCTCGCGGCGACTCACGCGAGCGCTCCACTACTCCCTGAGCTGCCCTTGCTGGCCCTCTGGGAGCCCGCAAAGGCCCTCTGAGAGCAGGCCGTGGCGCGCCGCATGCATGGCGACGCGCCGCGCCACAAGGAGAGGGGTGGAGGAGAAGAGGAGAATGGAGAGAGGGAGAGGGGGGGTTTTGCACCCCCCCCGATGGAGTGCGGTAAGAAACGGGCCCCGTTGTATTGGGAACTTTCTCCCGAAAAAAATCCTCAAATTTCCTCAATTATGAGATGGTCATTTTTTCACCCCTTATAAAAAAAACACTGTTTCACCGCCCTATTGTCTGTGCTGGCTGGGTTGTGCTTGTGTGCTGTTGTGGGTGTTGAGGTGTGTGCTGTCCGTGTGGCTCTGTGGGCGTGGCTCGGGCCGTGGCTCGCGGGCACCTGGGCTGGCGTGGCCTTGTCTGGAGGCCGCTGCGGTTGCGCAGCGTCAGTCATGTCTTGGTCGGTCGGCGCGGCGGAGTGGGCGGCGAAAGAGGGTGGGAGCGTGGCGCGCTCCATGAACCTATCGTTTATAACGATAGTTATTGTTAGTGCAAGTCTAGTGAGAGTAGAGGTACTAACGCTCAAGAAAGTGTTCCTGGTGATCCGAAGTCATAGTTGGGCGGGGACTTACGCAAGCGCTTCCCCCGTTTGATGTTGATGTAGGGGCTCAAGACATTCCCAGCCCTTCTCCTGAACGATGCACGCCTCGCTTGCCTGTCTCGTGTGATGACCATCTCGTCTGGGGGGCATGGGCGGCACGTCTCACGTCTTTTCCACGCTCTTGGCCCCAGAAGGTGCCCTCTGCTGATACTCCTTAGACTCGTTTGTCGCCGTTGGGGCGTCCCCATCCTTGCTGGAGCTTCCCTTGCTTGTGGCCCTCATCCTAGTCGGCCCAGTTGGTGGGTGCCGGGTGGGGTGGGGTGGGGTGGCTCTCCCTCGCTCAGAGGGCGCTAGTAGCAAGCTCCCGCGAGTCGGGGGGAGGTGGGGGGGGGACCTCGGAGCCCGTACGGCCGCCACCTTAAGTGATAAGATTTTATTTTCACTCTCTCGCGGCGCTGGACGACGGGCAAACTGAGGCGCACATTGTGGCGCGGCGGCGGGCTGTCCACCACGGCGCACCGGGCGCGCGCTCGTCACAGCCCTTGACGGCGCGCTTACCGCACTGCTCAAGGTGACATGGAGACGCAGGGGGCACGTCGCTGCGAACACGCCACACCGTGAAGGACACAAAAAGGAGAGGTACGGGTACGTCTCATCTCCACGAGGGCGATCGCGCGCTCCTCCAACGCCCCAAAAAGCAAGCAAGCTGAGCCTCGCCACGACAATCGCCGTAGCGGCCCGCTGCAACTACGTGAAGCGTTTGCTCTGCAGGTCCACAGTGTACTTGCTGGGCACGCCGGCCCGGTGGAGCGCTTCTAGCTTCTCAGCCTTGATGGACTCGAGCTTGATGCGATCAGCGTCCATCTGCGCCCGTGTCTCCTCACCCTCCGTCAGGAAGTCGAGCCGGTTCTTTTTGCGGCGCTCGGCGTTCATCTTGATCTGCACCTTGAGATCGTCTTGGTGCTGCGAGAGCACCTCGAGTTGGCGCGTCCTACGCATCCTGTCATCCGAGTCGGCCTCGCTTTGCACGAGCAGGATGCGCCCGAACTCCTCCCGCTCTTGCTGTGCTAGCTCAATCATGCGACGCTCCTTCTCGAGCTTCTGCGCCTCTCTGGCCGCCGCGAGGGCCGCGTTCATCTCCAGCTGCTTGGTGACCACGTCTCGCTCCTTCTTCCGCCACGCACGCTCCGCTTCCTCCATTGCGCGCTTGGCGCGAAGCGCGTCTAGCTCCGCCTGCTTGTCCTTCATCTTCTCTTGCTTGGCTCGCAGCCGCGCGGTCTCACGTTCGCGCTCAGCCTTGAGGCGCTGCTGCTCCAGTAGTTGCTCCTGTTCGCGCTTCTCCTTCGCACGGATGTACGCTTGGATCCGTGCGTTCTCCTCCTTCTCGTTCTGCGCCGCCTGCTGCTTGAGGATGATCTGTGAGGCGTTGGAGAGGGCTGTCTCACGCAGCAACTGCTCGCCCGCCTTCTTCCGCGCAATTTGCTGCTTAAGCTCCTCGGCCTTCATCTGCTCGTGCTGGCGAATCATGGCCTCGCGCTCCTGGTCCTGCATCTCGAGCCGGCGTGCGCGCTCGCGCTCACGCTCCTTGATTTGGTCGATGATCACCTGGACGAAGCGGGCAGTAAGGAGCGTCAGCGCGTGGCACAGCGCGCTAGTGCACGGGCCACTCGGCGACGCCAATCGCTGTGCAGCACCCTCACCATGGAGCCAAGCCGGTTGTCCTCCGCCCGTCTCCTCTCACGCTCCTCGTACATCTTGAGCGCCTTAAGCCGCTCAATCTCCATGATGGTGTCGAGGCGGCGCTCTTCCTCTTGCCGCTCTTTCTCTATAATCTTTTTCTCGTTGACCTACCTCAAGGTATGGGGGTGGTGTAGGCGACCTGTGGTGGCAAACGCACAGGTGAGGGGCTTCGAAATGCGGGGAGCTGGCGCACCTGGGCGTCGCGGATCGTGACGACTTTTGCGTACAAGCACATCTGGTTCATCCTCTTGACATCATCCAGCTCCTCAGAGAGCTTCTTCTCGGCCTCAGTCAGCACGCGCGCCTTGGCCTGCATCTTCTCCGCCTCCAGTGCAGTAGGCGGCACGGACATCTTGCGCTCCGCCTCGAGCCGGCGCATGCGCTCCTTGCGCTCCTGCGCCTTCATCGTGGCCTCCATCTTGGCGGCCATTTGTTCGCGCTGCGCCTCCTGCTGCTGGCGCTCAAACTCTCCCGATGCGGTCATCCGCATGCGCTGGAGATCTGACATGGAGATGGTGCCGGTGGCTGGGTCGACCTGCGTAAGGGGATGATGGAAGCGTGACGAAAAAAAGAGCGGGGCCGCATGCAAAGGCTCACAGAAGCGGAACAGGAGGTGGTAGCTGCGGGATCCGATGTGGGCGTGCGAGCGAGTGAGTGCTGGGGCCACGGGCTCGGGCGAGCAACGGTGCGACTGGGGAGCGCCATGCCTGAGGCACAGAGCGGGGAAAGTAGCGTAGCAGGGGCAAAGCGCGAGCTCGCCCGGCTGGACTGGTGGCGAGGGCCGAGGGTTAGGCGCCGTACCAGCCCCTTAGTCTGTTGCATCCGGCGGGAGCCCGTTAGGTCGGCCTGCGGAGGAGGCGGATGAAGCCAAGATAATGGGAGACAGGAAAAGGGGGCATGTGGCGCGAAGTGCGAAGGGGGTCCAATTATTGACGATGTGGTGGTGTGGGAGATGTTCTGCACGCTGTTCCCCCTCCGCGCTGTGTTCGCGTGCATGGTACTGTGAATGTGAAGTCGTCAGTTGCAAGGAATCCTAGGCGCGTGCACGGAGAAGAGAGGGAGAGAGGGAGGGAAGGCGAGACGCGCCGCCAGAAGGAAATAGAGAGAACAAGAAGGAGGCCGGAAGAATACACCAAGGTAAGGGGGCGGGAATAGCGGGCGGGGGCAGGAGTGTGTGTGGGCTGGGGCACGTGGAATCTTAGGGGAAGAGCAAGCAGGACGAGCGTCGAGGCGGAGCGCGGCAACCACGTCTTTGCCTTCTCTCCCTCCCTCCCGCTCTCCCCCTTTCCACTCCTCGCCCCCTACCCCCGCGCGCGCTTTCTCTCCCCCCCCCCCCCCCCCCCCTCCCCCCCCTCCCCCTCTCCGGAGTGTGTGTGGGCTGGAGCACGTGGAATCTTAGGGGAAGAGCAAGCAGGACGAGCGTTGAGGCGGAGCGTGGCAACCACGTCTTTCCCTTCTCTCTCTCCCTCCCGCTCTCCGCCCGCTTTCCCCCTTTCCACTCCTCGCCCCCTCCCCCCGCGCGCGCTTTCTCTCTTTCTCCCCCCCCCCCCGCCCCCCCTCCCCTTCTCTCTCTCCACCCCCGGCTCCCTCCCCTGCCCCTAACAAACCGTCCCTCCCTTCCTCTCTCCCTCTCCACGCAGCGGGCTCGCCCTCTTGACCCCGCGGCAACCTCCCAGCCCCCACATCCACTGCCGCCGCCGCCGCCTTCACCTGCGAGTGGGCCCCCTTCGTCCTCGAGCCCTGGCTGTACAAAGCTTTGTGGGAGAGGGAAGCTTTCGTCGTCGACGCCATCGCGCAGCCGTTCCGAGAGAAACGGACCAGTCTAACCTTAGAATACGGAAGTTCAAGTGAACGGGCCCACCCCCGGTATTGCGGGCAGGAGATCGGCGGGTGGGAGGGCGGCGTCGCCCGCAGTCGATATCAGATAGTTCGGCAAACCCCCACCGTTGGCCAATCGCCGCCTGACGCCCGCTCGGTACCCCTCTGGTACTCCGCTCGAAAATACGGGAGGGCCTTAGTGCACGCACACGCACCGACCCCGCGCACCCCTGTCGTCGCATCCGCGTTTTGTTTTAGAAATTGTTTGCGTTTCTACGTCCCCTCCTTGCAGGCTAGTCACTAGTCACTAGTCACCGTCGCAAAATCCTACATTTGCCCTCTTTGCCCTCGCCTCCTTTGGCGCCTCCCTTGCCGCCTGCTTGCCCCTCACCTTGTCGTAGCGAAGCTCGTTTCCTCTTTGGAAAAAAAAAATCTTCTTAAAATTCCCCGCTACGTGTGCGGCGTGAGGCAGTGTGCTAGTGTACCTCCCTACTACCCGACCTTAACCCCTAACAACCCCCTCCCCCTTTCCCAGTTCCCTCTTTTTCGGAGAAGCTAGTTCCGGAATTACCTGGACGAACATCGCCTCGACCGGCCAGTGGTTCGAGCGTTGTCAATACCGTCGTGAAATTGCTTATTTTGTCCCCGAGCGCATGTAACGTGTCCATGTTCTCGCGTTCGTCTGTTTTGCTAACATATAGCCAGATAAAAAAATATTGCACATGCTTTCATTTTTTTCTTATGTATCATGTAGACACAAAACAAGCTGCCATAATGATTCCACCCGTTCTGGTAAACATCGCGAACCGCATCAGCGGATATTCGACAAATCACATCCGGCTGGAGGCTCAAGGATCTCGCTCTGCGATCGGCCCCAATCAGCAAATTCGATTTAGCTTGCCCTCGAATGCTCTTCTAAACCTCAGGTCGTTTGCCGTCCACTGCACCCCATCCGCATCAGCAACCCCAAATACGCTTGCTGCGCGTCTTCCACCCGATGCCAGGTCCCTATTCGACCGTATCGAAGTGAGCGTCGGTTGTGTGCAGCTTTCGCAAGGTAACAATTACGCCCATATTCTCAACCACGCTCGAAACGTTGTGCTTGGCAAACGCGAAGACCGGATGATGTGATCGAAAGATCGGAGACGTACCCCATAATCTCCCAGGGGCCGTTCTTGTCCGACCCTACGATTGTGATCTGTTTTGGCACTCCGGATGGTTTAGCCGACGTGATTATCATCTTTTTTGGACACATCCCGCCAGGCGTGTACAGCTGCACCCACTCACCGCGGATTGGTACATTATCAGCTGTGGTGGTGACACTTCCAAGGTATGCCCCTGTGCTCGAGTCATACAGTCCACCATTCGTCGCCCACCCAAACGGTGATGTGTGCGTTATCCTCTTGTTGAAGACCGCCCACACGGGCCAGTCGAAGCTGTTGGTAGCGGAGGATGAAGCGCTCGCCGTGCACAAGAATCCGTCGATGACCGTTGTGTCGGCTGTCATCGGACCGGTGGGGAACTCAATAAGGTTGGAAGGTGTCCTTGTGACGTTCACGCGGTAGGTGTCGTAGGCGCGTGGAGAGTCGACAACGAACGATTTCTCTTGAAGATCACTTGACTCGTAAAGAAGCCAGTCACCGATTTCACACACCCCAGATAGGGAGTTCCCACCTAATGTTGAAGTGACCACTAGCCTGAACGTACTGAATGCCGACGTACTGGATGGGTGGAATTGTTGTTTGTTCGTAAATAGATTGATGGGACCATGCTCGAGGTATATCTTCGTGAAAGTCGTGCCGCCATCTACGCTACCAAGAACAACAAATGACTTTGGGGATTGGACCTCAACAACCTCCGAAACGAGCTCGAACGATGCCAATCATGGGTTTGTATACTCTTGTCATACATTTTTTCAAAGAGGGCGATAGATGTTGCCTGTGAGCTTGGGGTCCACGCGGGTAGGCGTCTGTTTCTATTGTGGAAATTTAAGATATGGCGCCTTTCCAAAACAGACAAGATGCTGCTCACCGACGAAGCGAAGGCAATGTTGGCCGCGCGCAAAAAGAAATGAACATGAACACTGCGTTTCTTTCTATTGTTGAAATTTAAGGTGTGGCGCCTTTCTAGAGGGAGAGGGGGGGCTTTGCCCCCCCCCCGATGGAGTGCGGTAAGAAATGGGACCCGTTTGCGTAAGCAAACGGGCGGAGAGGGGCGGCTGGCGACAGGTGGGAGATGAGGAGGGAGAGGCGCAAGGCGCCTACGAGAACCCTTGTGGCAGGTATCTCGAGGCGCAGTCTTTTATTCCTCGAGGACCGCTCACGGCGAGAGCTGTAAGGGCCGTTCAGCTTCATGGACGAGAGGACCCTCCCCCCCCCCCGGTGTTTTTTCCCGGAGAGTCGGCCGGCGTCGACCGGTCCGCCTCAATGGGTTTTCCCTCATTGTAACTTGTGGGGAGTTATAATGGGAGCCGGGGGTTTGCGAGGGGGGAGATTTGTGGGGATGCATATGAGTATGTGTCTGTGCCATCACTTCAAGGTGTGCGGGCAAGTGCGCTGAGGGGTGTCGTGATAGTACCGGGCTAGTGGCAGTAGTGGTACTAACGCTCAGATACAGATATTTTATGGCAGGAGCGTGTCGGAGGACCCATACGCTCATCCTCGACCGCAACCGGATCGGACCGGTGGGCGTGCAGCGCCTGTGCGAGCTCGCGCGGAGCTTCCGGCTGTCGTCGGTAAACCTCTCGTGCAACCCTATTGGCGCGGAGAGCCAGCCAATGCTCTCACAGCTGAGGAAGCTCAAGGTGCAGGTTACTCTGCTGTGATCACGATGCAATTGAGTGTGTGTGTTGGGGGGGGGAGGGGGGGGGGGGAGGGGGGGGGAGAGGGGGGTCGAATACTCTAGTAAATATAACATGTATATATGCGGGGTAAATTTTCCCCCGTGTTCGGGTGGTGCACTGGGACTTTTGATGGCCCGCACCTTCGGTGTGTCTGCAACTCGCAGCTCGCAATGCTCGAATGCTCGCTCGCTGCTCGCTAGGTATATGTGTGTACATGGATGATATGGTTATGGTTATGGCTATGGCAAGTGCGGACGCCTCCATCTACCCCCCCCCTCCCCGCCCACCCCCCGCGCGCAAAATTTTATAATATCATTTTCTAACATAAACACCATTTTCTAACGTAAACACCATTTTCTAACATAAACACCATTTTCTAACGTAAACACTGGCGGCCTGTTTTTTGGGCTGTTTTCGGCTGTTTTTCTGTACAACCCAAAAAACAGCTGTTTTTACTGTTTTTCTTGAGCTTGTCGACTGTTTTTCACATGTAGGGTCTCAAGGAGCCTAGCTTCTAGCTTCTCCATTGTTGTTGGGGCGACCGGTGGACTCAATAGCGCTCCCCTGCAGCTAGTTAGTGAGAAGCTTCCAATAGCAGTCTCCCAAGAGCGACTCATTGAGATGCGCTGTTGAGACCCTATTGAGGCATTATTGGGGCGTTGCAAAAACCCTCGACATATTTTTACCTACCCCTAGCGATGGGGATGATGGCGCGGTTCTGTTGTTACGGCGGCCGCTCCCCCCCCCCCCCCCCCCCCCCCCCCCCCCACCGGTATGGCCCCCACCGCCAAGGGGTTTTGTTTTGATGGACGGGTGGGGGGGCGGGGCGAGGTTTTGTTTTTGCCCTCGGGTCGTCGCGGGGCGAGTCCCTCGCCAAATCTCTGCTCCCGGTGGGTTTCTTAACCCAAACGAAGCCGTTTTCTTCTATCACTCGCCCCCCCTTCGTTGTGGGAGCTACTAACGTTAGACTCGACGCGCGAGGGAGCAGGAGACCACTCGCGGCCCGAAGGGCACCGAGAACCAATTCAGCCCCCGAGCTTCCTCCAGGTTTTATCACATAACCACCTCTTCTTTATTCATTTTCTGTGGGTCCCTCACCGTGTGCGCTTGTTCTCAAATCCACAATATTATTGTTGGTGGTTATGTGATTTTCCTAGCGGAGTTCTTTCCGTAAACAGACGGTCCTCCTCGGGTGGATCGGGACTCTCTTCTTCCCATTCTCCCCTCTCTCTCTCTCTCTCTCCGCCCCATCTTCTCTCCGCGAGGGGCGCCTCTCTCTCTCTCTCTCTCTCTCTCTCCCTCTCTGCCGTGCGGGGGGGGGGGACCCCAACCGGAAGGGGTACGGTTTACGTTAATCTTCTCGCGGCGTTATCTCTCGTAACTCGTGGTGACCCCAGCGGTATCGGGATGTGCGCCGGGGCTCTCTGCCATGGGTGCGCGCTGCGCTCTCCCCCCCCCCCCTGCTCCCCCTTTCCCCTCTCTCTGTCTTTCTCTCTCCCTCTCTCTCGCCGTGGCGGGGGGGAGGGTGGAGGGGCACAGGGGGAGGGAGGAAGAGGGGGCTCAGGCCAACCGCCTGCGTCTGCCCCTTCCTTCCTGCCTCCCTCTCTCCCTTCCTCCGCACCCCGCTCTCTGTTCTCTCTCTGCGCCTTCCAGTCTCCCTCTCTCTCTCTCTCTTCAGTCTGTCTTCTCTGTCTCTCTCTCTCCTCTCCCTGTCCCTCTCATCCCTCCCCCTCCCTGTCCCTCTCCCTCCCTCCCTCCCTCTCCCTCCCTCCCTCCCTCCCTCCCTCTCTCTCCCTCCCTCCTTCCCTCCCTCCGCCCCCCCGATCTCCATCTCCCCCCCCCCCCTCCCCTTACGAGCCAGGCCTGCGGCGGGTGGCCTGGCATTGCCTGGTTGTGCCTCTCTCTCCACTCTTTCTCCCTCTCTCGCCCTTCCTTCCTCCCTTAGTCCTTCCTCTCCCTCCCTCTGTTTGCGCGCGGCGGGGTTGGATCGACACACACTCACTTTCTCATTTCCTCCACACCAACCGCATGCTCTCCCCAACCCGAAAGCATGCTTTTCCCCCACCTGAATGCCCCAGCGCGCCCCCTCCCCCTTCCGCTTGCTCTCTCTCTCTCTCTGCGTCTCACCTTTTTCTCCTCGTGCCTCTCTTCCCCGTCTCGCTGCGCAGAGAACCTGAGCCTCTCGGTGCCAGATTTACTCAAGACAGTGAAGCGATTTGTGCAAACAGACAAGCATGTGCAGCTTGACCAGATGTTGCAGAGGTATTTGCAAAAGGAGCTTGGCAAGCAGCAGGTGAATGAGGCTGGCTAGCTTTAGCCCACCATGTTGGGGAGGCCGGCGACGGGGAGGCCAGGGAGTGAAAGACAAAGAGCAAGCGCGGAAGGGGGGAAGGAGGCGGCGGAGAGGGGTGGCGTGGGGAGGGAGTGGGTGCTGCAAAAGTACCCACAGGCGGAGCAGGACAGCAGCAGATATGCGAGGGCGATGGAGAATGGGGGGGGGGGGGGGGGAGCACGGCGCAGTGCTGGGCTAGTGACTCACATCGAAGCGCGAGCAGGGAGGTGAAAGGTGGCTTGGTGAACCTCGGCGAGGAGAGGATGGGAGATGGCGGCGCTACTCTCCACGTGCTTGCCGCCGCGGGGTTTGTTCGAGGTGGTGGCAATTGCTAGGCGCATGGAGATGGGCATTGGGGGAGTGGCCGGGGAATGGGGAAGGTTGGCGGTGCAAAGGCAGCGCTTTGAGGGAGTATGGCGATGGTGGGACTGCGCGCGCGGTGCACGCCCTTCCGCGCAACTCGCTCGGCTTGACATCTTAGCCTCACCGCCAGCTCGAGCAGTTGCTTTTTGTGCAGCAAAGCGGGACGGGGGCTTCCTCGGGCATTTGCCATGCTCTGCGAGCGGCCGTGCTTGCTGGCGAGGGGGGCCTGCATACCTTCGCGTAGACACCTGTCCCGAACCCTTCTGATCTCACCCGTATGCCGAACCCTTCTCGTCTCGCCAAACCTCTGGCTGCTACTCTAGCCCGCAATCCCATCGGGGGCGGGGCAATGTCTGGTAGAGCTGCGCGCGAGGCATCTGCGCAGCCAAAGGAGACCGCGCCGACAAGTGGCCGTGCGCGGCACGGTCGGCTTGCCGTGCGTTGACTTGGCCGACTTTGCAGATGCCGCCGGTGCTGATCGCCCCTGCCCCCTCCCTCTCCTTCTGCCCACGCAGCTGCAACTAGAGCTGCGGACCGTGGCGGGCCGCGACGCGCTGCGTCAGGCGCTCCTCGCGATGGTTCCGCAGATTGACGAGCTGCAAAAGAAACGCGAGATGATCAAGCGGCAGCAGACGCAGACGGGGATGGTTCCGCATGGGCAGCCTCCCTCCGTTCAAGGGCCGCCCGGTCACCGCCTGCCCGACCAACGGCAAGGGAGTCAGACGGCGCCCAGCCAGCTGCAACCAGGCCAGATGCCCTCGTTGCCCACTAACACGCTACCGCCATCGCTGCAGCAGCAGCGAGCACTGCCGACGGTGCCTGGTGCGACAGCGGCGCAGCAGCATGCACAGCAACTGCTGCTCAAGCAGCAGCTGCTCAAGCACCAGCAGGCAAAGGCACAGCGCACGCCCCAGCAGCATATGGCCAGTCTAACGGGACCGCCGATGCCAGGGTCTAAGCTGGATGAGGCGTTGAACCGGCAGGTGCTGTCGCTGGGAGCCGACGCGCTCGGCAGCAAGCCTGTCCTAGGTGCACCAGGTGTGCAACTGGCAGCCCCTTTCCCACGCCGCGCTGGCCTCCGTTGCCCGCCCCTCACCCGCTCACGCTATACACTCGCCGTAGGGGCTGCCATGCGCGGCATTGCGGGGCCGAGCGGATCGGTATGTACAACTAGTGGCTCGGCGCAGGCGCCGGGTGGCTCGAGCGGACGCAAGTCGACGCTTCCTGTGCAAGCACTCGTCCATGCGTTCCACTGCAAGGACTCGCAGTGCCAGTGCGT
>CM030943.1:2955002-3015901 GCA_018136815.1 Isochrysis galbana | reverse complement strand
AACCTCTGCCAACGGTACCTCAGCCCTTACGAGCAGGCCCGGGTGAAGCGTCATCAATCCCGGCCTCGACGAAGCAAACCGTGGCTAGCGTACGCACTAAGCCTCAGGCGAGGCAAAGAACGAGACTTCCTCGTCCAGAAGACCGCTTCGACCACGGACATGGTCGCCGCCGTGCAGGCAGCCGTCCAAGCCACCGTGGCGGAAGCTCTTCGCGGACAGGGACACTCGCCTGCTTCGAAGCCTGATTATCGGCTGCTGCACCGCCGGCAAGTTACCACTCCAACTCACCGTTGCCGGCTATACTGACCGATCCACCGGGTCGAAAGGGAGCTCGTCTCGGCCGCCCAGCCGTCGCGCGATCCGCCGGCGAACGGCCAAGGGCTACCGCCCGATTTGGGCGTATCCCGGTGGACGCCCGAGCTTGGAATCGGGCCCGAGCCCGCTTCTGGGCCGTAGCAGGCTATGCCAAGCACCCAAGGGTCTCGGCGGCGCTAGCAAAGTGCCGACCGGCCGATAATTCAATGGAAACTCCACGAACGGACGATATCAATAGGGGAATCTCCGAATGGACGAACGAAAACGGCTGTGCCTTCTGCGCTTTCCGACCTCATGCTCCTCCTGGCACTCCAGCCAGCGAAGCCTGGAAATATGGCACGGGAGACGGTGCTCACAACCCCGTCATCTGTCAGCCATATATTCGCTTTCTGTGTGAGGCTGGCTGCGGAGAGTGTGGATCGGACGAGCACATTCATAAGCTTCTTCGCTCGATGGTCCGGGTTAAGCCTCAGTAGGGGTCCGGCGGGGTCCCCGTCCTTCAAACCCTGGCGGAGAACATCGCGGGCGGTGGGCCCGAACGCCACCACCACCATCCCGATCCGATCCCTACGCCGCTTGGGGAGAAGAGCTGTCAACGCGGCGATTCTCCCCCTGTCTCTAGCTCTATTCAGTCCTCGACGGTGGGAGCCGCCTCGCCGGCTGAAGCCCCCGCCGAACGGCTATCTCGGAAGCCGGAGTCGACACTTGACCCGGGCTCCTGGAAACAGGTTTGCCCCGGAGATAGTCGCGACCCGACTCTCCGAAATTCGTGTACGTCTACAAGTTCTTCTATTACTCCGCACGCTATTAGGATGTTAGGGGCCGATTCTCGCTCGCTGCCCCTCTTGGAATCTATTTCTACGGATACTATGCTGTCTTCGGTTTCTTCAAATTCGCCTAGGTCTTTCGACGCATCTTCATCCCTGGATTCACCCCCGACGGCCCTGCCCAAGGGGGTGGGCTAGGTGGATTCGACGCGTCTTCGGTCTCTTCGTTTCGTAAACAATCAGTTGTGAAGCCCTCGAGGGCTGTCGACTCGGTATCATCTTCTGCTCTAGGTTCTATGGATAGGTCCGACGTGGCCGCTGCCGCGTCCGAAAACGTTGTTGCTGCTTTACCTGTTTCTGCTCTTTCCCGGCGGGACCCCACTGGAGACCTCTCTCCCAAGGGCCATAGCCGGAGCCGCTCTGCGGACGAATCGTCGTTGTCTACCGTAGGTTCTCGTGCTGTTGAGGCGGAGACTAGTGTCTCCTCTTCACCTCTCTCCCCGGTTCGTTATATTTCTCCGTCGTCGTGTTCATTCTCTCGTCTCGAAGTTGCACCCGTTCTCGTTTCTGATCTGGTTCCCGACCCGGAAGGGTCGGCTTCCGGAGTCAATGAAGATGAAGGTTCCAAGGGAGCTGCGGCTTTCCGCGCTCACGCCGTGGCCACCGCAGACTCGGGAGACGCAGGGGCCGTCGACTACGATCCCTCGTCGCGCACCATACGGACGCCGGCGTCTCCTCTTTCTCTCGGCTCTCCGGAGGATCCCCGTTCCAGGGATCGCCCGCCGGAGCCAACCCCCTTCAGGTCTAGCCCACCGAAACTCGAGGGCGACGACCTCCTTCCCCTGAATTCCGTTGCCGAGGCCATCCACCGGATCGCCGTGGTTGGTTGTTCCTCGGCCGCCAAGTCTACTGCAACTGCCCGCGCCCCTACGCGCGAGCTCCAAATGTTAGCCGCCTCCCGTGCCCGGGCTAGCGGTTCCTCCGTCATCTTGCCCCGCCATCTCGCCGAAGCTGCTCTAGCCGTGCGGCGGCCGCACGCGAGCACTCATTCATCACCCTCTGCCGTACTGCCGACGCATTTTGACGAGCTTTGCGCTGAGTTAGCGGCGATCCACGACGCCGTGACGCTCGACGCGGCCGAGGGGATTCCTCCACCCCGCGTTCTAGTCGTCGGTGAAGCTAGCGGGGTCGTGTCTTCGATGTTCCTACTCGCCGGAGCGCACGTCGCGACGTGCGATCTACGACCGTCGGAGATCGACTACATTCCCCACTTCTGCGGAGATGCTCTTCACATTCAAAACCTCGGTTGGGACCTCGTGGTTGCGCATCCGCCGTGCACGTATTTGTCGGCGGTGAGTTGCCAGTGGCTCGATCGGGAGCCGGGACGACGCCAGGCTCTCGAATCCGCCGCTAGAGTCTTCCTCGCCATGGCAAGCGCCGACGCGCCTTTCGTTGCCGTCGAAAATCCTCGAATGCACGCGGAAGCCTCTGCCTTAGTCGGGGGGTTGCGACCGCGGCAGTTTGTGCAGCCGTGGCAGCACGGCACGGGCCATCAAAAAGCAACTGGCCTGTACCTGACGGCTTCACTCCCGTCCTTGCAGCCTTCGAAGATTGTCGAGGGACGTCTATCCGCTATGGCGGATCTATCGCCGTCGCCCCACCGTGGCGCCCTTCGCAGCCGCACCTATGTGGGCATTGCCGGTGCAATGGCGGCCCAGTGGATGCCGGTCTTGCGCCGTTATGCGCGCGAAGCCAAGGCGTCGCGTTCGCTCGACTTCACGGTGGACTGGGCAATTTCCCAAGCAGCTGCCAGCTTGAGAGAACGCCCTTCGCTTTGCTCGACCGGTTTCGAGCTGGCTGAGCCGAGGACGGCTCTGGCTCGTTTCATGGAGGGGAGAGGCGAAGCAGCTTCTAGCTCTCACCTCACGCCTCCCAGCGGTTCGCCAGTGTCTGATTCGGTTGTCGTGATCCCGGACGCAGGCCCCGTTGCCGATGCTTCTCGCCTGCTTCATCAGGAGGACTCGGAAACAAACGTATCGGAAGACGAGGCCGAGGCGGAAGGAGACCGCTTCCTGCCGTGGGAGTGGCCCATAGAGGACCGCTCTACAACGCCAGGCCCTCCAAACACGGTGAAGAAGCGCCGCAGCAAGTGGCAGGTCTTCGACCGTGATGTAATTTCGGGGGTCCATCGGTGGCAGGATGTCACGCCTTCCATCGCCCAAGAAATCGCTGAGCAAGCGGCAGCTGCGGAGCCGTCGGAACCTCCCATCTTGTCTCGACTGGGCTCTCAAGGCATCAATGCACTATCTCCGAGCGCCTCCTTCACGGCTGGCGACGAGGTAGTGGCCGAACTGACCAATTCGTTCGTAGCCGAAAGGCCACTCGAAACCTGGGATGTCGGGCCCGACTCGGGAGAAGATGACACGCCCGAGACGCCAGAACACCGGAGCATGCAGACCCTCGAGACCAAGCCCTCCGACGCCGCCGAAGGAGAGGATACTCCACGGGCACTGTATTGCGATGGGGCTACCGCTAGGGGCCTCAGTGCGGCCGGATTTTCCGAGTTGTCGAAGCTTCCGAAGACAGACTTGCAGAAGTCCCTGGAGAAGGAATGGTCACGCCAAATGGATCAACCTCGGCATCCGACGGACCGTCGAGGGCTAGGCTATGATGGCGTGCCTAACCCCTCTAGTTCAGCAAAGGCATCCCCACGCTCCTCGATACCATTCGTGCCGCAGACGGTGGCCGCCGCTATCGAGCGAGTGCCCCACGTCGATGAATCTTCTCCGTCCAGGCTAGCCTCCAATCCAACCACCCTGTCACCCGGAGCCGGAACCTCACTTCCGGTGGAATCTATCGCGGACACTCCGCCGCCGCTCTACCCTCGTCACTGCCTCTATGTCCGCGATCTCGTGGTCTGCCGTGCCGATGGCGACCGCGCAGCTCAAGGGTTCGTTCTCCCGGACGTTGCCCTCACGGTGAACAGCACCCTGGCTGACACTGGAGCGGGCCCGTCAGTAATCACCACTGCTCTTCTCGATCGACTACCTGAAGACGCTTGCGTCGAACGCGTATCGGACGCTACCGTCCCCAACCTACATGGGCCGGACGGCCTTCCTCTCATCACTAGGGGCCGGGCTAGCCTCGTCTTCTCCTTGTCCGGTCGCCTCTTCCGTCATTCGTTCGCGGTCATCGAAGGAAACGCGATGCTTCTGCTCGGGAACGATTTTTTGGCCGCCCACTCCGCTACCATTTCTCTCGACGCCGCGAGCTCGGAAGGAAGCCTCCGCCTCCGTCCGGCCTCTGGCGATTCAGAAGACTCTTCAAGAGTCCTTTCCGAATGTGTAGTCAGAGTTTCCACGGCGCCGCCCCCAGTCGCGGACGCCGGCTTCGTCGGAGCTATCTCGATGTCACCCGGTCAGCCGCTGACTGTCGACTTTCTGGAGAGGTCGACGGCAACACGAGAGATCCCGGCCGGATCGGAGGGTGAGGCTGCTGCTGATGCTAGACAGCCACTCTATACACCTCTCTTTGAGTCTGCCGACGAGTTTGCGGCCAAAGCTCCGGCGTCTACCTCGTCCGAATATCTTCTCTACACGGAGCAAGCGGTGACGATTCCTGCCTTCCACCGCGCAACCATCTGGGTCAGGGTTCCGCTAGCTCTCCGAGATCATTCGGACTGCGCGATGCTGGTCGACCGCCTACCAAATCGCGAGGCTCTCGATTCGTCTCCTCTCGTAATGCCCACGGTGGTCACGCCCACGGAAGATCATCGCATCGCGGTGACGATCGTCCACACCGGGGTCAATGCGCTGACCCTGCCGTCTCTGCATCCGATAGCTTCGCTCCAGGTGCGTTTCAAGTTGCACCGGGGCTGGACTCCGACTGGAAGCGAGGGGGATGGTGACCCTGTCACCGCGCTGAGCGAGGAGCAACGATCTCTACTCGACTCAGCCACCATCGATCCAGACCGGCTTCTTTCCGACGATCAACGAGAAGAAGTACGCCAACTCTTGGCCCGGCGCATCAAAGCTTTCGCGTTGCACCCGGGGGCTCCAAACCATACGCACGTTCTCGAGGTGGAGTTGCCACTCAACCCCGGCGCTGTTCCTCACCGGCACGCTCCGTCTAGAGTGGGCCGCGCAGGCGAGCTCATCATAGAAGAGGAGGTAGCCAAGATGGAAGCCGCCGGCATTATTCGCAAGTCAAATTCGGCTTGGGCTTCCCGAGTAGTCCTGGTCAGCAAGAAAGATGGCTCCGTTCGATTCTGCGTGGACTACCGCGACACGAACGCCAAGCTACGCGTCGAGGATAGCCCTCTACCCCTCATTGTGGAGGCTATCGATAGGCTAGCGTCCGGCCAAGGGCCGCTCAGTTCTCTCTTCTTATGTACTCTCGATTTAGCCTCTGGTTTTTGGGGCATCCCGATCAAAGAATCGCACAAACATATCACCGCTTTCACTACCCACCGCGGCAAATACGAGTTCAACTTTCTACCGTTCGGCATCCAATCAGGTCCCTCCTACATGTGCCGCTTGATGGACATCGTTCTCGGTGCGCTAGCGTGGGAGATCTGCATGCCTTACCTCGATGATGTGGGCATCTGGTCAACGGGCGTGGGTCCTTCCGAAGAGGCCAGGGCACAGGCTTCGTTCGAGCAAATGCTTCACCGGCTAGACCTCGTTCTCGAACGGCTAGAGTGGGCCGGTCTGACCTGCAAGATGTCCAAGTGTGTCTTCTTTGCCACCTCTACGGAGTACCTCGGTCACGTTGTCTCGAGGGAAGGTCTCAAGATGGACCCGAAGAAGGTCGCAGCTGTCGCCGACATCGACCCGTCATCCATCAACTCCTTGGAAGCGGTTCGATCTTTCCTCGGCCTTTGCTCCTACTACCGTCGATTCATTCGCCAATTCGCCGCTAAGGCTGCTCCTCTCACTGCCCTCACGCGGAAGGGCTGTGACGTGGCAAAGGAGTCTCAGTCCGAGGAGTGTCGCCGAGCTATCCAAGAGCTCAAGACAGCGATCACTTCGGAGCCCGTCTTGACTCCACCCAGGGATGATCGGCCCTTCATCGTCAAGACCGATGGGGCTAGCAAGTTGGGTATCGCCGGCATCCTCTCGCAGCTAGGAGACGATAACCGTGAACGAGTCGTTGGGTATTACGCTCGCAGTCTCACCTCGGCCGAACGCCATTGGACGGTGACCGAGATTGAGCTCTTGGCCGCCCTGGAATCCATCCGAAATTGGCGACCCTACCTTTGGGGGCGTCGGTTCAAGTTAGTCGTCGACCACTCCGCGCTGCGATGGCTGCATACCATGAAGGATCAAGTAGCCGGTGGGCCAGCCTCTCGGCTGACTCGGTGGGCTCTCAAGTTGGCTGAGTACCGGTTCGACGTCGAACATAAACCAGGAGCTGTTCATCAAGATGCTGACGGGCTGTCCCGGCTAGCATCCCTGGAGCCGGAACACGAAGACGAACCACTCGCCGGCCTAGCGTCACTGGCGGCGCGCGAGCCTGGCTCAGAGTCTCTAGCCGAGCAGGAACGGTCCCATCCGGTGGCTGCCATCACGCGCTCCGTAGCTACGGCGCGAGGGCTTCAAGCTTTGGATCGATCTCGTCGTCGAGCCTCCGATTCCGGGCCCGCCATCCAGTCCAGTTATTTGGCTCCGGGTACGCCGACTTCCGAAGAGATGAGAGCGGCCCTGGCGGAAGATCCGTTCGTAGAGCCACTCCTAGGTTCAGGAGAGACGGTCAATCACGAGCCATCAGGCCAAGGGTCGCCTCCGCCGGCCGTCGCCTCGGGCCCCATTGCCGACGATGATTCGTGTTCCAGTCCTGTCGCTCCCGCTCCCGCTCCCGCTCAGCAATCCAAGATGCTTCGCCGTTTCGTCGTTCACGATGGGCTCGTCTACTATCGCACCGTCCTTGACTCCACCGACTCGGACTCGCTAGTGCTCTACGTTCCGCCCTTGTTGCGGTCTCGCTACCTTTTTGCCTACCACGATCGCTCCGGTCACCTTGGAGTTTCTCGTATGTCCGGTCTTCTTCGTACTCGGGTATACTGGCCTGGCATGTCTTCCGACGTTGCATCCTACGTCCGGGAATGCCACGAGTGCACCCTCGCCAAGCCGCTACCTAGGGCTCTAGCGTCGCCCTCCGGTCTCTCCGTGGGTACCTACCCCTTTGATGTGGTCTACTGCGACGTGCTCTCACTGGCTCCCACTCACAACTTCGTGCCTGGAGTCTCGGGTTACGACAAGCTGGTCGTCTTCATCGACTCGCTCACTCGATGGATTGAGGCTGAGCCTTCGAATGGGGATCCTTCGTCGGAGGTGGCCTTGGACATGTTTATCCGCTTGATTGTGACGCGTTATGGAGTCCCTAGGCAGCTTCGGACCGACGCCGGTTCGAATCTATGTTCGGTTCTTGTTTCGCGTATTCTGGAGCTCACCGGGACTGATTTGTCGAGTACAGAGCCGTACCGACATGAGGGTGTAGGCTTCGTCGAACGCGCTCAGCAAACGCTCATTCGTTTGATGCGCGCCTCGAACGAGGGTGGCGGTCATTGGGTCGACCATTTGCCGTTCCTACTCCTCTCGTTGAGGGCTTCTTCCGGTCGTGTTACCTCCCGGTCTCCAGCGTCTTTGATCTTTGGGCGTGAGCTGCGTCTGCCCGCTCAACTCTCTGATCCGAAGTCTGTTTCGCCAACTGCTCTCGAGGCGGCGTCCGCCGACGTTCGCTCGTACGCATCCAGGCTCAATGCGAGCCTCCGCCTCTCTTGGTCCAGCGCTCTCGAGGCTACCCTAGCCGCTCAGGCTGAGTCAGTCCGTGACGCTACCATCAAGTCTCAAAGACCAGCGCGTTTCGAACCTGGGGATCGCGTCTGCATGCGATTACCAGGCCATGCCAACAAGTTGCAATTCATCTACTCGGGTCCCTACCGCGTCGTAGAGGCTCTGTCCGACACTAGGTACCGACTCCGTGATCTGGAGAACCGGTTAGTCAAGGAGGAGGTGCATATCTCGAACCTCCGGCCGTATCATACTTTCGTTGATGAAGAGCCGCTGGCTGACGACGAGTACATCGTTGAAAAGTTGCTCGATCGTCGTAGCCATGGCGATTCTATCGAGTACCTCGTGAAGTGGCGTGGCTATTCTATTCGAGAAGCCACCTGGGAGCCTCGTTCCGAGTTGCTCCGTCGTTGTTCTGATTTGCTTGATGATTATGATCGCTCCGTCGAAGAGACTTGTCCAGAAGATGTTGAGTCCCCGGAAGCAACTTCTTCGTCGGCCAGGGATACTCCTCTTCCTCTCGTTCTCGATGCGCCGTCTTCGCGCACTCGATCCAGGCTCCATTCTCGTTGATCCCATGTCTTGGGTAAGGGACCCGTCCCTCTAGGCTAGCCCCACGCCTCGGCTAGGGCTCCGAGTTCAAGAGCGAATCATGGAGGTGATGAACGCGTGCTGCCTGCGCTCTACACCCGGCGCAACACCCGAGCAAAGCTCCTGTAAAAGGGAGAAGTGGGTGGGGCAGTGCGTACGAAAGAGGCCGCCGCGCTAAGCCGCCGATTTCGTGCTCGCTTTGGATCCAAAGGGTGTTCTTGTCTCCACGTTTCGCTCGCTATGTTCCGTTGCTTCTTGTTCCGATTCTGACCTCTGGTCAGCTCAGGTTCCAGGTTCCAGGTCTCTGTTTCCAGGTTCACCGCTCGACATCGGGAGACGTCTCGATCTTAGTCGGGGGGTGTCGCATTCATCCTAGATGATGCGATTTCCAGGCTCTTGTTTCCAGGTCCTTCGCCGTGCGGCCACACGGTGAAGCTCAGGCATACCTAGGTTGGTAGGGTTCGTCCCTAGCAATCTAGAATTCGAGTTCTCGTTTCGTTCCTTCTAGCCTGTTTGTCAGGTCTAGATTCCAGGTTTCCTCCTTTCGGGTAATCTTTACCTAAAGGAGCCAGGTCGCCTGTTGCTCGCTGCGCGCTTGTCTCAGGCTCTCAGGTTACCTTGTGAAGGCTTGTTTAGCTTCTTGCAAGGCTTGTTGTTTCTTGTTGGGTTCCGGTTCTTTCTTGGGACCTGCTGACTTTCGTTGTTGTCCAGGCCTGTTCTTCGTAGGTTCTGCTTGGCCTGGTTAGGGTTTCGTTGCCTTCCCGCGTTCGGCGTTTGGCGTTGGCGTTCGGAAATTTCCTCTCACATTCCCTAGGTCCGCTACCCTTGGCTTGTAGGTCCTTGCTTCTTTCTTCTCGGTCAAGGTTTTGGCGAGCAAGTCGGTTGCTCTATCCGCTCGAGATTTGAGGTTTAATTTGCTATCTCCCCTTGGAGACCGGTGTAGGTTCGCTTCCTAGGTGAGGGAATCTTTCCCCTTGATGCAAGCTACATGCAAGCCCTTGGCCCCTTTGGTGTTCCTTCCCCTTGGTTGCTACTCAGGGTTGTTCGTTAGAAGCGTCTAGAAGGTTCACGCTCAACGGCAAGATTTCCTCTGTCGTGAAGATCTCTCCGTCTCTCGCGACGTGTTTGAGTTATCGGTGATTTGGGGTCGCGGTTGCTTGATAATTTGCTTGGTTTGGGTGAATGATTCCGGTGTGTTCGTGAGTCGGTGTATCCTGTTGTTCTCAGGCTCTTTGTCCGTCGTTGTTCGCTGCGTCGCTGCACTCTAGCAGCCTAGGCTCCCTCCCTGAGGGAAGAGTTCTTTGTAGGTCTAACAATCTCTTAAAACCCAACACACTAGGGCCGCTAGGAGCGCCTCGCCGCCCCACAGTCCTTCGTTCGCCGTTCGTTCCCTGTCCATACACCCGAATGGGGTTGCCCGACCCAGTCCAGAATTTCATTCACCCGACTCCCGGTGGGGAGGAGGGCCAAAGCGCCGCGCTAGCCGCCGGTGCTGCTCGCGACGGAGTGGCTCAGAGCCCTCCGGCTCCGCTCGACTCGACACCACTTGGACGGAATCCAAAAGGAAAGTATCTTCGATACTCCTCGCGAAGGCGGTCGAGCTTCGCAGACGACAGAAATACGCGCAGGCGGAAATCGACGCGGTGGCGGATGCTAGGAAAGCCCAAATGGCGGCGACCCCCGGGACGACCCGGTCTTAAGAGCCATCCTTGCGAGATACCACCTATTAGTAACGGCGAAAGTCGGGTTCTTTCAGAGGCTGAAAAAACAACGAGAGAATATGGGGCTACACGCCCCGAGTAACAAACACATTAAGAAAATGATAAGTCCGCTCTACACGGTGGACAAGGAGTTCAACCTAGGAACATCGGAAGACCTCCTGCAGGCGGCGAGAGGCGAGAGGTCTAGACATCCGTAACATCACCTAAGGCACTTAATACCGCGTCTTGGAAGAAACCGCAGGGGATATCAATGAGGATCCCACGATATACAATGGAAGGCAACTTGAATTAACACTAGCATAAAGGACGAATCACAGTCTCCAGCCCCCTTCTCTCCAACTCCCGGCCGAAGCAGCGCGCGCGGCCTCCCCGGAACCAGCTTCTCCGATAAAGAGGGAACTGGGAAAGGGGGAGGGGGTTGTCAGGGGTTAAGGTTGGGTAGTAGGGAGGAACACTAGCACACTGCCTCACGCCGCACGCGTAGCGGGGAATTTTAAGAAGATTTTTTTTTTGTTTTGTGATACTTTCATACACACATATTGAAGAGCAAGAATACGAGTATGACTTATGGTTCAGTGTGCATAGCAACGAGGCCTTGTGGACCCAGTGAGTCGGTGTCACAAAATTCCTCGTCATTCGATATTTGTACCTCGCATGAAGGGCCTCACTAAAAATATACCGGAGGGGGGCCCGATTGTATTTCGCGCACCGTCTTCGAGGGCCTGAAATTCGGCGAAATTCGGTATTTTTCGAAAATTTCAAATTTCGTCGGGGAACCCCCATTCCCCCTTTGTTTGCTGATCCATCCTACCAGAATCCGTAGGGAGCTTATTTATATTTAGACCTTCATTTACCCATTGTAGCTGGTGCCCTCCGCACCCCTATAACCCCTACAGTGAGTGACCGGGCTACATGAGGGCGGAGGGGGCGGCTCGCGCTGATGGTCGGAGAGACGAGAGAGAGAGCAGAGAGTAGAGAGCAGTGAGCAGAGAGCACTCCTGGCAAGTGGGTGCAGCAGTCCTTCTGCCGTTTGTCGTTGCTGCACCCACAGGGCGCGCGGACGGGATTCTTTTTTTTCGAAGCCTCCGCTCCTTAGACGACGAGCCATTGTTCTGTGCGTGGGGGGGGGGGGCGGGGGGGGGGGGCGGGGGGGGGCGGGGGGGGGGGGGCGGGGGCGGTCGAGGAGGAAGAGAGAGAGGCGCCCTCTCCCTTCCCGCGCGGGGGGGAGGCGGCGTGGGGGGGGGGGGGGGGTGGCGGGGGGGGGGGGGGGGGGGGGGCGGGGGGGGGGGGGGGGGGGCGGGGGGGGGGCGGCTCGGTGGCGAGGCGCCGTCCTGGAGCGTGGCCTCTCCCCTCCCGGCAGCGGCCGCGCGCGGGGGAGGGAGGGGGGCGGCGGGGGGGGGGGATCCGCCATGTCCTCCTACGGCGCCTCGTGGGATCCTTGTTCCCCTCGCTCTCTCCACCGGAGATGGAGGGGATCCGCCCATCATCTGCGCAGATCTCGGGGCGGGCGGCGGTGTGTGCGGGGGGGGAGGGCGGGGCGGGCGAAGGGCGGGCGGGGCGGGTGTGTTTGGAGATCCGCCCATCCTCCTCTCTGCCCAGAGCGGGGGGAGACGGGGGGGGAGGACGAAATGAGAGACGCCGCCCGTGAGGAAGGCGGGGGGAGGGGGGAAGAGAGGGAGGAAGGGCGGGGAGGGGGGGGGGGGCACTTCCCTCTGATTCTGCCCCTCTTCTCCCTCTTCTCCTCCCTTCCCTCGCGTCTCTCTCTCTCTCTCTCTCCCCCCTCCATCTGCCCTCCCCCCCCCCCCCCCCCGCGGACGCCGGCTTCTCTAAAAGGAAAGCCCGCAGAGATCTAGAGAATGGAAGTCTCTCTCTCTCTCTCTCTCTCTCTCTCTCTCTCTCTCTCTCTCTCCCTCTCTCTCCCTCTCCCTCTCCCTCCATCTGCCCCTTTTTCCCCCCCCGCGCGCCGGCTTCTCCAAACCGGAGAGCCCTCGAGAGCTCTAGAGTCTCAGAGAAGAAGGGCTCTTCCGGCGCCTCTCTCTCTCTCTCCTCTCTCCGCTCTCTCTCCCCTCTTCACTCTCTCCCCTTCTGCCTCTCTCCCACCCCCACGCCGCTCCTCTCTATTCAAGTGTCTCGTCTTCTGCTTCTCACGTCACGTGCGACTTGCCACGCAGGGCTTCTCTCTCTCTCTCTCCTCCTCCTCCTCCTTTCTTCTCCATCTCCTTCTCTCTCTTCCTCTCTCTCTCTCTCTCTCTCTCTCCCGAGAGCTCTTCCTCTGCCCGTCGGCCCGCGCGCTTGCCGCTGGAGAGAGAGAGAGAGAGAGCAGCAGAGAGAGAAGGAGAGGGGAGGGAAGAGGTGGAGAAGGAGAGAAGACGAGAGGGAACAGAAAAGAAAGACGCCTCCACTTCCCCTGAGGGATCCTGCTGCTGGGAAGGGAAGGGGAGGGGGCAGAAGGGTTACAACAGGGAGAGGATAGAGAAGAGAGAGGAGAGGGGGGAGAGAGAGAGAGAGAGAGAGAGAGAAGAGGAGGGGCCGGGGGGACCTCTCTCTCCCTCTCTCTCTGCTCTCTGCCGCTCTCGCTCTTGCTCTGTCGGAGCGCTGAGTGGGTGGCGAGCCACCCACTTCCACGACACCCCCCCCTTCCCCCACCCCCTCGCCATCCCTCCCTCCCTCCCTCCCCAACAACCCGCCCCCCCCCCCCCCCCCTTCAGCCCCCCCCCTTCCCGATGGCCTCACCCTCCTCCTTCTCCCCTCCATCCACACCACACAGCTCCAGGTGCACCCACGGGCCACTCTCAAGCCCATCGCATCCACAACCACCCTCACCTTCCTGCCCCTCCTCGTCCTCCTCGGCCGACGCTCAGAAACCGCAGCATCACCCTCCCTCTCACTCCAACGCGTTGCTTCCGCCAGCGCTCGCCTCACTCCGCTTCCTCCCCGCCGCGCTCGCGCTGCTCCTCGCCGCCGCTGCGCAAGACTTTGCTCTCATCTCGCTCGTCGTGCTTGGCACGAGTGCGGCCGCCTGGTCGACCAAGCGGCTCCCCAGGCTGGAGGCTGATGCAGAGAGCGTGCTCCCTGCCAGTCTCGACCAGCTGCAGCCACTCGCCCTCCTCGGCACTGGCACGTTTGGCACCGTCCGGCTCGTTGCCTACGGCCAGCACGCAGACGGCGCGTGCGTGCGCACATTCGCGCTCAAGACGATGCCCAAGGCTGTGCTCAGACACCACCGACAGGAGCTCAACACGCGCACCGAAGCGCAGCTGCTCAGCATGATGGACCACCCGTTCGTGGTGCGGCTCGAGCAACTGTTCGAGACGCCCACTGCTTGCTACCTGCTGCTCGAGCCGTGCCTTGGCGGCGAGCTCTTCACGCTGCTCCAGCGCAACCGGGGCGGCATCCCGCAGCAGCACGCGCTGCTCTACACTGCGATGATTGTCGAGGCCCTCGAATACCTCCACGCGCAGAAAGTTGTCTACCGCGACCTCAAACCCGAGAACTTGCTGCTCGACGCGTGGGGCTACCTCAAGCTCGTCGACTTCGGTTTCGCCAAGGTGGTTGACGGTCACACTTTCACGCAGTGCGGAACTGCAGAATACATGGCGCCCGAGATTCTCCTAAGCGAAGGCTATGGCACGGGCGTCGACTGGTGGGCGCTCGGTGTGCTTCTTTTCGAGATGATCGTCGGCCATCCAACCTTCATTGGCGAGACGAGCGAGATGCTCTGTCATGACATCGTGCGCGCCGAGATTCGCTTCCCGCAGCTCGTGTCGCAGGATGCACGCGACCTCATCGCGGGGCTGCTAGAGCCTGTCGTTCCTTGCCGGCTAGGTTGCCGCGGCGACGACGCACACGAAGTCAAGAGCCATCCGCTGCTACGTGGTATCAACTGGGATGCGTTGCGCGGGCGCACGCTCCCGCCTCCCGTCGTGCCGGATCTCAAGGACGACTTCGATGTGTCCCACTTTGACGGGTTCGATGACGTACACGCAGAGGCGCTTGCTGGCCCGAGTGACGGCCTGCCGCAGGGCATCTTTGAAGGCATCGTGCCGCGCACCACCGTTTCCGCATCCCTCCGCCCCGTTGCCGGCTAGGGCTGCCCGCCCTGCTGCCGCGCTCAATGTGTGCGCACTCCTCCGGAACTTCCGCTTTCCGACCCAGGCCCGCCCAGGCGCCCCTTACGTTAAGCCTGGTCGAAGTACATTTTCTTGACGGCTGCGTACGCTACGCTGCCCTCCAAGTCCTTCCTTTCGTCCGTCGTGCACAAAATGGTTCGGGAGGCGCCATTTGGAACACAAACGCCGCGTGCCTCGGCAGTGGCCGGCTGAGTCCACCCGGCGTTGGTGGAACTGATACTCTACGATGTGCATGATGTTGCCGTTGCCACTTGCGACGTGCTGTGCCGGCACTTTTGTTCCCTCCATCGTGTCTCCTTCATATCGAGTGACGGTGGATTAGAGACGTTCGCCGCGCTCAGCAAATTTCAAAGATATTTCCGACGCACCTCGGAGCCTCTAAGAATTACATGGCGTCTACTTTCCCCCATGTAAGACGATTTTGGGAAGGCTTGACGTTATTCGCATGCTATGTAGTGTTAGAAGTGGCAGATGTACGATTCCATTGCGCTAACGCCGTAATACTATCTGCAGCGGTGGTGTTGATTGTAGTAGATCGTGCCCCAAGGAGAACAACCCTGGGAGAGATCTCGTATACATATAAGATCCATATGCGTTTGTTGCTTGGGGTTGTATTTTGAAAAAAAATTCTTCTTAAAAGTCTCCGCTACGTGTGCGGCGTGAGGCAGCGTGCTTATGTGCCTTCCTATTCCTACTACCCAACCTTAACCACCATGAACCCCTTTCCCGAAACTTTCCCCTCGGACAAAAAAATCCGTCCTAGAAACTAGGACCACGTCCTAGAAAATTCTTGGATTTCTAGGACTCTGCCGATCATGTGCCTCCATTATAGCCTACGGTGAGCTTATGAGACATCCCATCACCTGAAGCAAACCATCTCCACATCCCATTCAACCTTAGCTCTCCCCATGACCAACTCTGCGGAGCTTGTCTTTTTGCTTACTTTTGCTACCACCTTCAGCATGCTGTGCTGCACTCGGGCTTCCGCTCGCCCCAGAGGAGTTTTATTTTAGACCTTTTGGAGCAGTAGGCTAGCGGATTGGACACTCAGATGACAAAACTAAGCTTGGTGGTCACTGAAGGTCTCAAAGAGGGCAGTCAAAGCAACATTTCATCTCCTGGGGACCATGGGTAGAAGAGCTTCCCATTGGGTGGCATCAGCCATTTCTCCCGTTTCTAGGACAAGCAGCGATTCTGTCGAGTCGAGCGGAGACGGAGGCCGGAGGCCGGAGGGCTCTGAGCCACTCCGTCGCGAGCGGCACCGGCGGCTAGCGCGGCGCTTTGGCCCTCCTCCCCACCGGGAGTCGGGTGAATGAAATTCTGGACTGGGTCGGGCAACCCCATTTGGGTGTCTGGACGGGGAACGAACGGCGAACGAAGGGCTGTGGGGCGGCGAGGCGCTCCTAGCGGCCCTAGTGTGATGGATAGTAAGAGATTGTTAGACCTGCAAAGAACTCTTCCCTCAGGGAGGGAGCCTAGGCTGCTAGAGTGCAGCGACGCAGCGAACAACGACGGACAACGAAGCTGAGAACAACAGGATACACCGACTCACGAACACACCGGAATCATTCACCCAAACCAAGCAAATTATCAAGCAACCGCGACCCCAAATCACCGATAACTCAAACACGTCGCGAGAGACGGAGAGAGAGAGCGAGAGAGAGTTGGGGAGTTTCCCTTTGGGGCCGGCCGCCTCAGCGTAGGACTTCTGTGCAATGTTGTTGGGGTGGTTGGAAGCCGTAAAGGCCCCAAGAATTGTTTGTTGTGTCAAGTGCCCGCCCACGAGGGGTGCACTGCTGGTAGGAGTTGCCACCATGGGGGTGGCAGCCAGGCTGCCACCCACCATGGGGAGTCCTTGGTGTACTGGCAAGCCAGTCGGGGCAGGCGGCAGAGCCAGGGACTGGCTCTGCTGGTCTGCAGGGAACAGGGCTCTCCCTGTTCCCTGCTTCTGTGCCTGGTGGGGAGGCGAGGGAGGCAGGATCATGTCGACGTCGCTGTCGGTTAGGGGGGCGACCTGTGAGCGCTTCGGCTCCGGCGGCTTGGGGCGGCCCCTGTGGGGCGTCGTGACGGCGGTGGACTGGGGATCAGGAGCGGTCGGCGCGCGCTCCATCGCTCGAACTATAACAATAGTTTTTAGGTGGGAAGTTACAACGGAGACACGCTCCGGCCGTCGCTGCGGAGTCTCTCCCTCTCTCTCGCTCTCTCTCTCCGTCTCTCGCGACGTGTTTGAGTTATCGGTGATTTGGGGTCGCGGTTGCTTGATAATTTGCTTGGTTTGGGTGAATGATTCCGGTGTGTTCGTGAGTCGGTGTATCCTGTTGTTCTCAGCTTCGTTGTCCGTCGTTGTTCGCTGCGTCGCTGCACTCTAGCAGCCTAGGCTCCCTCCCTGAGGGAAGAGTTCTTTGCAGGTCTAACAATCTCTTACTATCCATCACACTAGGGCCGCTAGGAGCGCCTCGCCGCCCCACAGCCCTTCGTTCGCCGTTCGTTCCCCGTGTAGTGTCATCTCGTCGGTCCATCGGCCCCTAGCCGTCTGTCGTCTGTCGTTCTTCGTTCGTCGCTCTCGTTCTCGTTCTCGTTCCCGTTCTCGTCCCTCGTTCTCAACACTACCTCAATACCAAACCTCACCACTCCCTCAGCCTCAGCCTATCCATCCCGACCCTCCCAGCCATGTCCGCTCCGTCGTCGCGCTCGCCCTCGCACAAGCCCGTCCTCCCGCCTTTCTCTGCTGAGGAGGTGGTCCAGCCCGTCATTGGCCACCCCCCAACTTCCGCCGCGCCTCTCGCCGCTTCCCTTCCGTCCCCTCTGTTCCCATCTGAGGTAGCGGTAACCTCGGATCCGTCATGCAGCTTAGCAGGCTGTGTATAGGAGCTACGAGTACGTCACCACCAACGGTGGACAAGTCGCCATGCTTTTGAAGCTCATTTTCAATATATAATCACAGGGTTGTTGTATTCATGCCCATCTGAAGGCTGTAGGCATGAATATTCGTGTAAGGTACGCGCTCACAATTACAATTGAACAGTTCCCCGTGTTGCCACTGACGCACAAGACACACAGATTCGGATTCCCTATGGTCTCAAGTCCAGGTTTGCAGATTTTGGTCTCGAAATTTGCGATTCGAAGTTTGTGTTTGCTGTTACTAGGGAAGATAAGGGCGGTGTTAGGAGCAAGGGGAAGTCCCGTAACTAGTAAAGTAGGTGTGTAGCCCAGAATCTTCAGTTTTTTTTTCAGGGTACGTGAGCGCAGGCCGCGGCCTGCGCGGAGAGCTTCCCTCTTTCTCTCTCTCGGGAGAGAGAAAGTTCCTGCGAGCGCGGCGCGGGAAGACGACGCGCAGGTTAAAGAAAGACCTGGCGGGCGTTCTTTCCAGTTTTTGCGACTCAGCAATCCTTACGAGATACCACTTATTAGTAACGGCGAAGGTCGGTTTCTTTCAAAGGTTAAAAAAACAGCGCGAGAACATGGGGCTACACGCCCCGAGCAACAAACACATTCGGAAAATGATAAGTCCACTGTACACTATAGACAAGGATTTCAACTTAGGAACATCAGAGGACCTCTTGCAGGCGCAGGCGGCGAGAGGACTAGACATAAGAAACATCACCTAGGGTAGCCAAATTGTCGAAACAAGCGAGTGCTTGTTCGTGGGGCAAGTCTCAAGGGGCATAGAGCACAGTCTTGAGAATGAGAGAGGGAGCGCGCGCGCTACATGGCGACACAAGCCACGATCACACATCACTCACAAAACCGCCCAGTCAACAAAGGGACACTCCGAAAACTCACGTAAACAGTCGCCACAATCAAAGAAACGAGTCCGGAGAAGAATGCAGCCAACCGAAACGAAGCCACAACGAAGAGTCTCGAAGTAAACGGCGATCACCCCTCAAGAAACAATGCCCATCCTAAAGTTAAAAGACACACAAGCCATCGGATCCGTCTAGAGTATTGTGGAAATACTCTGGATCCGACACCCCCCGACTAAATGTCGAGCGTCCGCGCGAGTCAAACTTGCACAGCACACTCATAGGCGTCCCCATGAGGCACACACAAGTCTGACATGCACAAACAAACACAAGTGAACGTGACCCTCTTGCCTTTCACCCCAAAGAGTGTGCGCACTCAGTGGGTTAAACCAACATGAAGAACACTTTGTTGGTTTGAAGACAAGTCTCACTCGGGGCGCACATCCCTAATGAGAACGTTACGGGCACACGAACACACTCCGAACGCACGGTAGCTCACAATCCGAACAAACAACGTGACAAGGGAGTCAAGGAATCCAAAGAATCAACCAAGAACCGAGTCTTCTCTCAAATCTTTGAACTTGAACTTGAACCCGAACTCGAGAACATCGACAGAAACCAACAAACGTCGACCCCCGATCAACCTAGTACCTCGAATACATCATATTTAGAGCCGAATGAAACAAGAATCATCGAGAATCAAGAACCTGGAACCTGGAGGCAAATAGCCGAACGGGGTGGCGTATAGCCGGACTGAGAATGAAGGGTGGCCGTAGCCAAATCGAGAACGAACAAGAACAGAAACACGGCTCAAAACATGACGCAACCGAGGGAGGAGGATTGACCGAGGGACCGAGGCTGAAGGCCGCTGAAATGAACGCGCGATCGAGAGCAAGATCGAGAGAAAGCTCGAGAGAAAGCTCAAGGACAAGGCAGAAAGCAAGGGAGACCCAACAGCCCACTCAACGCGAACGGACGGACACGTAAGCGGCTGCACGTCGGGATCGGGAACACAGAACCAAACAACACATCAAGCCATCTTGTCTACAACCATCTTCGTCGAACCGATTGATGAGAATGTGGACGACAAGGAGGAAGAAGTCAAGAGAAAGAAAGCCTAAAAACTTGAGGCTAGCAAGAGCTCAGCCAACAAGCACCAAGAGAGAAGGGAGCAACATATGGGAAAGGCAACGGGCGGGCGAGAAGATGAAGAAGATGGGAAGAATGGTGAGTAGGGTGGAAAGCGGAGGCTTGGAGAGGCGGAGGCGTGGCGAGGGGTGGGGGAATGGCGAGGGAAGGCAGGTTGACCGCGCTCGGCGCCAAAGAGACAAGCCAAGCTCACCCCATCAAGCCGGTGGTGTCGGGCAGCGAGTGGTGTGCAGCCGGGCATGCGCGCAATGCACATGAATGGGCTTGTGCGCGGCGCAATGGGCGGCGAGGCGCGGCGAGGGCGTGCAAGTGAGTGGGGGATGTCTTCAAACTGTCGAAACAAGCGAGTGCTTGTTCGTGGGGCAAGTCTCAAGGGGCATAGAGCACAGTCTTGAGAATGAGAGAGGGAGCGCGCGCGCTACATGGCGACACAAGCCACGATCACACATCACTCACAAAACCGCCCAGTCAACAAAGGGACACTCCGAAAACTCACGTAAACAGTCGCCACAATCAAAGAAACGAGTCCGGAGAAGAATGCAGCCAACCGAAACGAAGCCACAACGAAGAGTCTCGAAGTAAACGGCGATCACCCCTCAAGAAACAATGCCCATCCTAAAGTTAAAAGACACACAAGCCATCGGATCCGTCTAGAGTATTGTGGAAATACTCTGGATCCGACACAAATCCCGTAATAGGAACCGCACCGGAAACCTATAAAGATTTCACGTTATATGAATGAGGAAAATTCGAGTCGTAACTAGATCAAGAGACGAGCCACAATCTCCCACCCCCTTCTCTCCAACTCCCGGCCGAAGCAGAGCGCGCGGCCTCCCTGGATCCAGCTTCTCCGCTAAAGAGGGAACTGGGGAAGGGGAAGGGGGTTGTTAGGGGTTAAGGTTGAGTAGTAGGGAGGTACACTAGCAAGCTGCCTCACGCCGCATACGTAGCGGGAATTTTTTTAGAAGATTTTTTTTTCCAGTTTTTGCGACTCGCGTTTTGGAGATCCTTATTTTCTCTTTTGGAGACCCTGGAAAAAATAAGGACCCCCTTCGGACAAGTGGCGCAGACTGGGCCTAAAAACCTTGTTCGCTCCTTTTGGGCTCGCGGGTCTCGGACTTCAGAAATGGCGACCGACGTCGTGCTGCACGGCGCGATTGGCACCTGGAGCAAGAGCAGCTCGGAGAGCCACGGCGCTTCGAGCAGCCTAATCGAGTACAGTGCATACATGTTCCGACGCTTTCGCACGCACGCTTATCCGCAGAGCAGCGTGGTGGGCCACTCGTGGCACCCAGAGTTTGCAACTCAGCTCAACCGCTTGTTCCTTCTCTCCTCCTCTCTGCATGAGCCGGTGGTCCCTGGGCTGAGGAAGGTGCAGAGTCAGCACCTTTCAATGTCGCGCGCACTCGCGTTGCTGCGCAATCCCACTCCGTACGTTCTCGTCATGAGGTACGATGTCATCTTTTGGTCCATCACGCCCATCCGCCCATCACCGCTTACCTTTGCACAGTGGTGCATGCAAGAAGTCGGGATCCCCAAGGACGTACAGGCATCGATGGCGGGGGTTTGCGATAACACCCGCTCCAAGATTCCCTACCTCCGTGTCTCGCCCTTCGCGGCCAGGATAACCAGCAATATTGACGCCAAACGCAAGGACAATGACAGAGACCACTCTAGCCTTGTTCTCGATCACTGGCTCCTCGGAGAGACAGAAATTGTGCGCTCGTTTTCGGCAATCTATACTGAGTATCATTCGTACTATTCACGAAGTATGGCTCGGCCTTGGAGCCACTTTGCGTGGAAATTACATGCGGATCGTATCGGTGTCACTGCAGCTTTTGACAAATTGCTCGGCGTTGACTATCAGCTCGCCCGCTTTGCACATTTCGGAGGGGATTGCGTGCGCAATCTTTCGGCGACAAGCTCACAACATGTCATCGATTTTCTCGTGCGCTCCGAACGCAACAATTCCTATCGCAGCCCTTGGCCCCGGCAGTGTCCTCTGCTCGACGGAATTCAAGTGACCTGCCCGTATATATCATGTAGGGATGGTGCTGCCAGAATTATCCCTTTCTTACCTCGCAATGTACTTCCCATGCTTTTGAACGGTACAAGTCCGCAGTATTAGAATACTGAAAGTTTGTATTCTGACTTGGCCATCAGTTTTACTCCTATGTGCTGCGTCTCCCTCTCAGTTTATGTATGAACCACTCATACTTACTTTGCGTCGGGGAGAAACTATTGTTATAGTTTGAACTATGGAGCGTGCCGCGACCGCTCCCGAGCCCCAGGCGACCCTCGCCACCGCGCCCCACCTGGGACGCCCCACGCCGCCCGAGGCGGCTCGTCAGAAAGCCCTCTCAGAGCCCATCCAACCCATCCAAACCACACCCGCGCAAGCGCGCGGGGTGGCGAGCACTGGCACCGAACAGGTTGCCACCATGGCTCTGCGCATCATGCAGGGGGTCTTGGAGACCTCCTCCAACAGTGGGAAACCCTCCCACCCCAAGAGCACCTCATGTGGGAGGGCAGCTCAGCTGCCCTCCCCATGGTGGAAACCTCTACCATCAGTGCACCCAACATGGGAGGGCACTTCACAACCATCAACCCCATACGGAGAGCACCCCATGCCTCTGTCTTCCAACTTGTTGACACAATTCTCGTCTTCACCCCACTCTTGTGGGCCACTAGTACCAATCACTCAGTGCCCTGCCTTGGGCCCTCTCTCAACACTAGACTCCCTCTCCCACTCCCCCTTCACACTTCAACCAACCCAAACGGCACGAACCCCCCCGCCCTCTGTTCAAAGCACCAAAAATTTCAATTCAAGACACATGTTGATACACTTTTCGTTTTCACCCCACGCTCGTGGGCCACAAGTACCTACAACTCAGTGCCCTGCCTTGGGCCCTCTTTCAACACTTCACTCCATCTCCCACTCCCTCACCCCACTACAACCAACCCAAGAAGCACAAACCCCCTCGCCCTCGGATTCAAACACCAAAAATTTCGACTCAAGACCAGAGGGAGGACATGTCTTGAGGCGGCGTCGCTGCCCATGCCTAGCGCAAGGGTATAGCGCCCCCACTCAGACATCTCCTTCCCCACAGCTCCTCTCTGAGGAGTTGCTCCTCACCCTCCCATTAGGCCCCCTTGCCTGCGAGACCAAAACAGGATCCTGGCGTGGGGGGCTGCTTGAGTGTGGAGGGAGGGGTGCTCCGGCTAGCGCAGGTAGTAAGCTAGTGAAGAGCTGGGTGGCATAAGGGGGAAGGGTGCTTGCGCTCGCCGCGGCAGGGAGTCCTGTCTTGTGTGCGCGCTAGTCCCGTTCCTTTGCCGCGCCGCGACCCATAAAAATTTGTTAAAAATTTTAAAAAATTACTTTGCGTCGGGGAGGGCTCTCTACACATGTATAAAACAACTGAGCGTTAGTACCACTACTCCCACTACAAAAAACTTTTCAATATTCTCGCCTCACACGTGGCACTGGGTCACACCTTCGTAGCCACGCCCATTCCCCTTCCTCACCCTCATTTCCCGCCTTGCGGTTGAAATCAAAGGACGAGCCACAGTCTCCCGCCCCCTTCTCTCCAACTCCTGGCCGAAGCAGCGCGCGCGGCCTCCCCGGAACCAGCTTCTCCGCTAATGAGGGAACTGGGGAAGGGGGAGGGGGTAGTTAGGGGTTAAGGTTGGGTAGTAGGGAGGTACACTAGCACACTGCCTCACGCCGCACACGTAGCGGGGTTTTTTAAGAAGATTTTTTTTTTCGCCTTGCGGCAACTCCCCTCGTGCTCTACTTAGGGGCCCGGGTCGTGAGGGGGAGGTTTCGAGTTGGGCGGAGTGCGCCTGTCGCCTGTCCTCAGCGGTGTGTACTCGCCTTCCTCCTGTGCCGCTGAGTGACCTGCATATCCTAGGTGCTTTTTAGATCTCCATCGTTATCGTGTGTCGTGCCTTTGTTCATAAGATGGCTGATGTCCGCCCCGTGTCCTTGTTTTCGGTTGGAGCGGGCAGTACATCGCCGCTTTAGGCAAGCCTCTCGGCAAGGCCGAGCACCTGCGCCGCGAGGCTGAAGCTCTCGCTCATCGTCTGTAGCCTACCTTTAGAATTTTCAATAAACGTAGGGGCGCTATGTTTGTTGTATTGTTGTATTCCTGCCCATCTGAAGGCTGTAGGCATGAATATTCGTGTAAGGTGTAAGGTACGCGCTCACAATTACAATTGAACAGTTCCCCGTGTTGACACTGACGCACAAGACACACAGATTCGGATTCCCCATGGTCTCAAGTCCAGGTTTGCAGATTTTGGTCTCGAAATTTGCGATTCGAATTTGGTTTTTGCTGTTACTATAATTGTTGGCTCGTTTAATGTAATAAAACGGCATGACTTCGACCTCTTGTTGTTATTCAGAGCTCGATCAATTTCGTACCGCCACGTCCCGTTGTCGGATGCCGTGCTCGTAAGGATATTCTTGATATCGTTCGGATTTAGTACTGTTGAGTAATTTATGTCAACATCGCTAGTGCTGGACATATTTAATAGTATCGTACATATTTTTGTGTCACGCACCAACTCGAGCGGGATGCAGAGTGGGTTGGATAGCTACCCTCATGATCCCCACGATCCTCCGCGATTGAACGCTTTTCCATGCGGTGGGGGTGATGGCGATTGAACGCGTTCCACGTGTAGGCTGATGGTGATTGAACGCTTTTCCATGCGGTGGGGGTGATGGTGATTGAACGCGTTCCACGTGTAGGCTGATGGTGATTGAACGATTTTCCATGCGGTGGGTGATGGTGATTGAGCGCTTCTCGCCTAAACAGGTATGGCTCGGGATTTTCGGGCGGGACCTCGTCGTCTGAGGGTAGACCCTCGCCCCATTGGTCCATGCCCCCCTCCACGCCCCTCTCACTGCCCTCCAGACCCCCAGCGGCCGGCGTGCTCATGGCCCAAGAGAGGGGGCCTCGAAGCACCTTCGCGGGTGCTTCCCCCGGCGCTTTAAGAGATAAACTATGGGGTCGAGGGGGGCCCTCGCAGACCCAGAATCCTCTCCCTCTCTCTCTCTCTCTCGAATACCGAGAGGGGAGGGAGGGAGGGGGAGAAGAAGGCGCGGCGGCGGCGCCCCCCCCCCCCGTCGCCTTGGGGGGAACGGCGAGGAGAATTCGCTACCGCTCGCGAGGGTCTTCTTTCATCTATTCGCGTCGTTTCATTCTCACTCTTTGCCCCTCACCGCGGGCGGCCTCGCGCGAGCTCGATTTGACCGGGCAAATCTCCCCCTCCTCCCCCCCCCCCCCCCCCTTCATTAGCCCCCCCCCTTCCCTCATTCTCTCTCTCTCTCTCACTTCTCTCTCAACTCTCACTCTCTCTCTCTCCTCGTCTCTCTCCCTCGCTCTCCTCCTCCTCCTCCTCCTTCTTCTTCTCTCTCTCTCCCTCTCCCTCTCTCTCTCTCTCAAACTTCTCTCTCTCTCTCCTCGTCTCTCTCTCTCTCTCACTTCTCTCTCTCTTCCCTCGTCTTCTTCTCTCTCTCTCTCTCTCTCCTCTCTTCCCCCCCCACCCTCCCCCCCTTCGGCTCCTCTCTCGCCCTCTCCATCTCCCCTCTTTTCTCTCTCCCTCGCCCTCCCTTCTCTTTGTCTCTCGTTTGAAGGTCGGCCCCTTTGGCCACCCCACTCCCCGCCGCCACATCCCTCTACCAACGGCTCGTTTCTAACCACTTCGCACCCCCCTCTGCGCAGCCAACTCCCCGAACACAACTCCCCTTCTCTCGTCCAGAGATGCGGCCCCTCCACCTCCTCCTCTCTCTCTCCGCCGCTGCCGCCCTCTCGCTGCAGCGAGCGCCGCTCAGGCACCCACACGTCCGAGCGGTTGGTGAGCAACACGCCCTCACACGGCCCTTGCACCCCTCCCTGCTTCTCCCTCTCTCTCCCCCTCTCCCTCTCCCTCTTCCTCGCTTCCTCTCTCTCCTATCTCTCTGCCGCGAACCACCGAGAGAAGGAGATAGAAGGAGGAGGGAGGTGGAATCAGCGCTAGAGAGTCGGGGAGAGATGGCGCGGATCATACGGTCAATACGTCTGCACGGGATGGCATGTGGCACGCGCGGATCGGCTGTGAGTTGTCGGTTGGCACTGTTGATGAGGCTCGTTCCAGACGCTCTGCCTCTCTCCTCTCCCTCCCTCCCTGCCTCCCTCCCTTCCCCCCTCCCCTACTCCCCCCCCCCCCGGTTCTGTCCCCTTTTTCCCACCCGCTGCTCTCCTCTCCTCTCCTTTTCCCTGATTCCTCGCCGTCCGCAACTGGACGCAGTAGCTTATTCTCCCACCCCTTCCCTGTTTCGTCTGTAGCGTCATCGGCCGGCAGCGACGTGCGCGTTACGGCGCCATCGCCTGAGCTGGAGCAGGTACGGGCAGCTGCTGAGGCAGCTGTCGCGCCCCCAAAGCCGAAGGGAGGCTCGAAAAAGCTCGCCAAGGGCGAGTTCCATGGCGTGCCGCTCGTGATCGGGCTGTCGCACAAGACGGCAACAGTCGAGGTGCGTGAGAAGCTTTCCATTCTCGAGGCTGACTGGAATGAGGCTGCTGCCACGCTTGTCGCTTACGACACTATCCAGGAGGCGGCTGTCCTGTCGACTTGCAACCGCTTTGAAGTCTACATCGTTGCGACCGACCACTTTGCGGCAACGCGCGACGTACTCGACTTCCTTCAGAAGCACTCGCGCCTACCCACCTCGGAGCTCCGGCCCAACCTTTTCATGCTCCAAGACGAGGAGGCCACCATGCACTTGCTGCGTGTCTCGTCAGGGCTCGACTCGCTCGTCGTGGGAGAGGGCCAGATTCTCTCGCAGGTCAAGGCATGCTATTCGCACGCCATCGCGGCGGCTGACGAGGAGGCGGGCCGGCCGGCCGGCTCAGCAGGCAAGGTGCTTGGCCGGCTGCTCAATTCGGCTGTGATGGCGGGCAAGTTTGTCCGCTCCGAGACAGAGATCGCCAAAGGTGCCGTCTCCATCTCGTCAGCTGCGGTTGAGCTCGCCGTGCTGAAGACGCCGGAGGACCTCGGCATGCCACTCTCAGAGGCTCGGGTGTGCGTTATCGGCGCCGGAAAGATGTCCAAGCTGCTCCTCACGCACCTCGCATCGCATGGCGTATCCAAGGTGAAGCTGCTCAACCGCGGCCGCGCGCGTGCCGAGGAGCTCGCTGCGCAGTACCCTGACATGGACATTGAGATTGGGCTGATGGATGAGCAATGGGCCTCCATCCGGGAGTGCGACCTCGCCTTCACATCGACCTCGGCCACTGGCTGCATTGTCACGCTTCCTGAGCTCAAGGAGCATGGCTACGCTGAGACCGCCGCTCCCAAGCTGGCTCTCATCGACATCTCTGTCCCTCGCAATGTCGAGTCGGAGTGCAACGAGCTTGACAATGTTTTCGCATATAATGTCGACGACCTCAAGCAAGTTGTCGCCGCCAACCAAGCGCGCAGGCGCGAGAAGGTGCTCGAGGCGGAGGTGCTGCTACGCGACAAGCTGGCTGAGTTTGTCTCGTGGCAGCAGTCGCTCAAGTATGTCCCTGCTATATCGGAGCTTCAGGCCAAGTACGAGGCGGTGCGGGTCGCGGAGGTGAGCAAGGCGGAGAAGAAACTCAAGAGTCTCGATGACAAGCAGCGACAGGCGGTTGAGGTGCTCACCAAGGGCATCATCAACAAGCTGCTCCACGCGCCTATGACATACTTGCGCTCGGAGGACGCCGACGGCAGCAAAGTATCGGTCGAACAAATTCAGCAGATCTTCCAGACTGAACAGCGCGAGGTTGGGCGCCAATAAGCGCCGAGGAGGGATCGGGCGGCCGGGCGGACTCCGCTCCTGCTCCTCACCCGGCCTCCACCTGGACACCACTCCTCCCGCCCTCGTGTCCCGTGGAGAGGATGGAGCGTGGGAGATTCTCGTCGGCTGAGGGTTGGGCCCACACTTGCTTTTGTATTCGGTTTGAGGTGGCCGCACAGGGCCACAACGGGAGGGATGTCGTTAGCGGAGGGAGGGCCCGCAATGCGTGTGGTGATCCGTGAGTGAGTGGTGCGTGTGCGCGTATTAAGGGGAAGTGTGCCTGTGCTTCTCTGCGTCCGCAACCACCCGTCAGAGTGTCGATTTTGTGAGATGATTGGAGCAGAGAAGTGTTCCAGTTGTCAAGGTGAGTGGCCACACCCTGTTTGCGCTGTACTTGTCCGACAGTTTCTTCTTGTTATTTGTGGATTTAACGTTAGGACGATAGGGATCATGGAGCCCAAATGCAAATGCCCGTTCTTGGGTCTTGGGTTAGCCTACCCAGGACGCCCGTCAGCAGAACTGCCAAGTACAAACGTATTTGGCCTCTTGGCCATATACGCTTGGCCATATGCGGTAAATACGTCTTTCCCATCTAGCCTGTGCAGCCTCGGCCAGCGGCTCGGTGAAGGGGCCGATAATCCTAGCCATGATTATAATCGAGTTTTTTTTTGCTTTTTGCACGGCGGCCGCAACAGGGTCTCAAGAGGGTCTCCACAGCGCAGAGTCGCCGAAGCAGTACGTGCGATTGGCGGCGGCGCACAATGCCTGCATGATTTGCGAAAGACCTGAGCAATGCAGAACGATTGCGTCGTGCCTCGAACCATGGACTGGCCCGTAGTCCGTAGACCGTAGAGCCATGGCTTCACACCATTGGGCAACAGGCGCGCTCCATCGCTAAAACGCTAAAACTATATCAATATTTTTTGGAAACTGACAGACAGGCTAGAAGGAACGAAACGAGAAGCCGAATTCTAGGCCGCTAGGGACGAACCCTACCAACCTGGATCTAGATGTGCCTGAGCTTCGCCGTGTGGCCGCACGGCGAAGGACCTGGAATGACGGAGCTCGATCGAGCATGACCACTGGCTCGATATGCGATGATACGGAAGGGAAAAGATCGGCGGGAGGCGCGGCTGAGATGGCCGGGATTGATGGAATGGCGGGGGCTGGACCACCTCCTCAGCAGAGAAAGGCGGGAGGACGGGCTTGGGCGAGGGCGAGCGCGACGACGGAGCGGACATGGCTGGGCGATTCGGGATTGATAGGCTGAGGCTGAGGGAGTGGAGAGGTTTGGTATTGATTGATGATTGAGGTAGTGTTGAGAGTGAGGGACGAGAACGGGAACGAGAACGGGAACGAGAACGGGAACGAGAGCGACGAACGACGAACGACAGACGACAGACGGCTAGTTGTCGCATTCGCGAATCGACGCTCGTTAGGCTTCTCTCTTCTCTTCGTTCGGTATTTATCGTTATAATTCTCTCGTTCTCGTTCTCGGTCAAAAACTTCGAGTGGACGCCTAGGATCTAGGGTTCTAGAGCGCCCTCTCTCTTTCTCTCGAAGGGAAGGGAAGTTTCCCCCAGGTGGTATCTCGTAAGTATCGCTCTTAAAATCGACTTAGCGGACCTGCCGTCCGCGTTGCCATACTGGATGTTGTAGAAGTCAGTTAGTATGTACCTCCACGCCAAGATACCTAAGTAGCCTGAGGAGGGGTGCGGTCTATCCACCTGATAACAGAAAAGACGTTGGGCTGTTTCGGATCCCGGCCTAAGGCTAATCCCCAGAAGTCCTTCTATGAATTCAAAGACGGGCTCCGTCGCGATACATGAGGCCAAGTGAGTGGAACTCTCGGGGGCTATGCCGCAAAAGCGGCATGTTGGATCGTCAGCAAAACGGTTGGCCGTAGCTATCCTTCTATGTAGGACGTGTTTGAAATGAAAATAAGAGTCTCTGGGCGTTAAAAAGTTGTATTTATACAATTGCGATACTTGTTTCCACTTCCCTGAGAGGACCGGTAACCTTTTTTCCCATCTCAGCGTGGATTTTTGTGCTTTCGTTTTCCTCAATGCGAGGAACGCTTTAGTCAATACCCTGACACTTACATCCTCTAGCGTGGTGCGCGTGCCTTTTAGCGTGTATTCTTGGGGTATCGGATACGCCGTTTCCGCCGGACCGTCGTACGCTCGTCCCCGGCTTTGCCTGTTCCCTGCTTCTGTGGCTGCCTGGGAGGCGAGGATGGCGGCGCCATCTCGACGTCGTTGTCGGGTGGTGCTGAGGCCTGCGAGCGCTTCGGCTCCGGCGGCTTGGGGCGGCCCCGTTGGGGCGTCGTGACGGCGGGGGGCTGGGAGAGGGGAGCGGTCGGCGCGCGCTCCATCGCTAAAACTATGACAATAGTTTTCGGGATACGTTAGTGTGGAGAGTGTTGACGTGAGTGTAGGGTCATCTCGTCGGTCCATCGGCTTCGTATCGTCTGTCGTCTGTCGTTCTTCGTTCGTCGCTCTCGTTCTCGTTCTCGTTCCCGTTCTCGTCCCTCGTTCTCAACACTACCTCAATACCAAACCCCACCAATCCCTCAGCCTCAGCCTATCCATCCCGATCTGCCCAGCCATGTCCGCTCCGTCGTCGCGCTCGCCCTCGCCCAAGCCCGTCCTCCCGCCTTCCTCTGCTGAGGAGGTGGTCCAGCCCGTCATTGGTCACCCCCCAACTTCCGCCGCGCCTCTCGCCGCTTCCCTTCCGTCCCCTCTGTTTCCATCTGAGGCAGTGGTAACCTCGGATCCGTCAGGAGGGCCTGCCGCGACGACAGTGCGAGAAGTCTGGCGACTCAAGCACCACCGTGTCGTAAGCGTGCGAGCCGAACCATGGCGAGTAGTGCGATGATCCTGACGAGTACCACCACTGACCGAGGACGAACGATGCGTGCCGCGGCTGCATCGGCGGGCAAGACAGACGGGCCTTTGTGGGACTCAGGCCCAATCGCTAGGGCGGTCAAACAATGCTTTTTAAGTACTAATATTGGGGGGGGTCGACATTTTTGACCGTGAGCGGAAAGCCCCGGCGAAAGCGCCTCGGAGGGTCTCCCCGCCTTTTCAGAATCCTCGTCCGAAAAGACGGTGCGAAGTCCCGTCGGACCCCCCCCCCTTGCACACGCTCTGGCGGCTCACACGAGCCGAACTAGACGTCGCTCCCACTGAGAGATGTGTTTCTTTTGTCTAAAAGGTGCCTACACACCTCTTAAATTAGGGGTCCGACGCCCCATATTGCCTATAAAGCAAATTTCAAACCCTGGTGCCCCAGCGATGACGTCCGCGCATGCACATACGCACCACACACAGCTCGCACACGGCTCATTCGGCTGTCACAGGATGCTCCTTGACTGTCCCGACCCTCGCCCCGCAGGATTCGCCCGGGCTCGCGATTGACGAGGAGCTGGAGCACCAGGACGCCATGGCGCTCGATGCTGCTCGCTGGTCGACAAAAGTTTGCTGGCCGCTGGCGGGACAGGTGCGCTGCCGATCGCGCCCGCTCTGGCGCAGATCGACCAGGCCCATACCTACAATTCCTTTGCCGCCCCAAACGTCAGGTTCCCGACTCGTATTTCGACGCTGTGAGGCAGGGAGAACACCTGCCGCCAATGCTCAACCAGAGCATCGGCGGCAGGTGTTCTCTCTATGTTTTCGTCGGCTCCTCGGATTTTCACGTGCATCATAGGGCTGGTAGCAATCTAGAAATGTAATTTAAGCTAGCCTGTAGCGTGATCTGCGACGGCGCGACGCGCGCGGCCGAACAGTACTGTAGAATTGATAGCTTTTTGTTTGATGTCTAAAGGGAGAAGTTTTCTCCGCACGGAGGGCTCGAAAATTGGGCAGAAGGGCGAATTTCGAGCTCTTGACCGCCCGTTCTTTTGGCTACTAGTAGATTCAATATGTAATCTAGCCAAGCAGCGGCCTGAAAGCTTCAGGCGTGATGGTTGCGATCGATTTCTGTGGGCAATCGTGTCGTGAATCACGATTGGACACCGGCTGCTTTGCGCTCATCACGAGCCAACTTTTAGAATTTTTTGTACACACGGATGACCTCCAAGGCCATTCACGTTCGGAGACACACAAGTCGTGCCCGCCAAGCACGGGCCAGTCAATAGTTTGCCCGTTTTTATGGCACAACATCCCAACATGGAGCACAAAAAGTAGTTTTGTTTTCGCATTGACGTGCTGAATTGACGGACAGCCTCGTGTCTTCGAGCGTCTCACGTTCGATTTCGAGAGACAACCCCTCCCTTTCTTTCGATGATTCGACAGTCTCATATGGTAAGACTGGTTGGCTACCGAAACATTGGCATTTGGGCATGCTGATGGTCATGTATTGTGCTCATATGTGTCTTGGACTGGTGAAATGAAGACGAAAATAAGAATTACTAAGGTTATAATTTGGCAAAACTATAATCAATTTGATCTTTTTCTCCTGCGGCGGCGCGCGATGGCGGCCGCAGCGATGGTCGCTGGCCTCGCCAGTGGCCTCGCAAGCGGCCTGTGGCCGCTCTGGCGAGGGTCTGCGCGGCCAGGAGGCCAGCAGACACCACCTCCCACCATGCTGAGGCGGTGCCGCGCGTGATGGGGCAGCCCATCATGCGCAGCACCGTCATTTTGACGGCTCGCGGCCTGCCGCGCACTGCATGCGCGCGAGGGGCTGGCAGTAGATGCCAGCAGGGGCGAGGTGGAGGGCGCAGGCGACGCCGTGCGCCCGCGCAGGGTTTTGTACTGCCTGCCCGGGGGTAACCGTGCCCGGGGAACGCAGGCGCGCGTCGCACAGCGCGACCTGTGGTGCACTTTTGTGGTCGACGTCGATTTCGCACGAGCGCAAAAACGTTTTTGGGTCTGTGTGTTGAATGGCGTCGAAAATGTGCATATTTCTCATTAGATTCTGCCTAATATACCCATTTCCAGTAGCTTATCCTAAGATCTCGCTATGAAACCTCAATCTTGACTTAGTGAATTTTCACCCTTAGAAGTTAAAAGCCCTGTTTGACCGCCCTACAATCGCGCCCTCTTCCGCGCCCGCGCGCCCGCGCGTAAGGCGTGGAATAGGGGCTTGTAAGCACTAAGTGGACTTAGAAGTAGATAGTGACTCATGGCTAAGTACCTACTTAAAGATAGTGCCCGCAGCTAAGTACTTACTTCGAGATAATGCCAAAGTCTAGCTAGTTAACTTAGATAACTGAGATATCTAGATAATTGGTTAGCTATTTTTTCTGTTTTTATTTTTATTTTTGTTTGGGTTTGGCTTTACTGTTTATTGTTTACTCTTTGTTGAGCCATTGTCCATTGTGCGCCCGCCCACGCCCACGCCCTCCTCGCCTTTTCTCCGCTCCCATAGCCCCCTCTATTGTCTAGTACGAGCGACATGACGATGGCATCCGAGGAAGTGGAAGCTGAGGTGCTTGATGATTTGGAGCGGTACTTGATACTTGAACCTGCCGGCTGAAGACGAAGACAACTTAGACCTCGGCGTGTTAGTGTTAGCATGGTGGATGGTGGAAGCAGCGCGACCACAGCGGCCCGGGTGGGCTGCCCGTTCTTGGCTAAGATGGTCCGACGATATCTCGGTAGGCCTGCTGCGAGCTCGGCCGGAGTTGAACGGATGTTCTCTAACAAAGGCCGGTAAGTTGCACGATGACGATGATCTCAAGGCTCAAGGCTTCCCAAGCAGATGAAAGCTTAGAGCATGCTTTGCTGCTTTGCTCGCAGCAGCGCAGCAGCCAATTGTGAATGAGTGAGAGTTTGATTAAGCTTGAGCTTGCGCATTTATTTATCATTACGTGGGCTCACACGCACGCAGCACGCACACGCACGCGCGCGCGTGCGCGCGGTATTAATTGGGTATTAACAGGTTATGCCCCATATGCTAAGTACCTACTTAGAGATAGTGCTCCACTGCTAAGTACCTACTTAAAGATAGTGCCAAAGCGTGGTAGATAGCCAACTAAGTAGCTAGCTGGGTAACTTGTTCCACGCCTTACCCGCGCGTCGGCCTCGTCCATCGCCAGCCGCCAGCAACATCGCCGCAGCTTCGACCTGCGCCACTCCCGTGCGGTGTATGGCCTGGTGGTCATGGCCGCCGCGCTCTGCCGGGCCGCCTGGAGCACACCGCGTGTTGGGCACGTGGGACCCCCCGCGGGCGAACTCGGCCTTTTGTGCGAAAGGGACTCCACAGTCACTCCACAGAAAAGAAAATCCCGTGGAGCCTGGCCCCCCGTTGAGACCCTGGTGGCACCTTCCAACTCCTTCTATTTATGGTCTCTCTCTCTCTCTCTCTTCTCTCTCTCTCTCTCTCCCTCTCTCTCTCTCTCTCTCCCTCTCTCTTCTCTCTCTTCTCTCTCTTCTCTCTCTTCTCTCTCTCTCTCTCTCCCTCTCTTCTCCCCCCCCCCACCCTCTCTCTCTATTCTCTCCTTTCCCCCCTCTCTCCTCTATTCTCTCCCCGTCTCTCTCCTCGCCCTCTCTCATCGCTCTCTCTCTCTTCTCTCAATAGTCCATCAGGAAGGTCCCTTCCCTCCCCCATCCAATCTCTTCCCTCTCTCCCTCGCTCCCTCACCCCCCTGCCTCCTCTGCTTCCCAACCCACCCACCCCCTTCGCCTGCCCCGCCCCCCCCTTCCCCCCTCCACCACCACCCTCCCCGCACCGCCCCCATGCACTGACTGCCCCCACCGTCATCCGAGGCCCGTTCTCTCGTCTTCCCCTCTCTTCTCCCCCCGCTCTCTTCTCTCGCTCTCTCTCTCGGCCTCCACTCTCCTGCTCATCTCCCCCCCCCCCCCCCCCCTCTTCTGCCCCCCTCTCTCTTCTTCTCATCTTTCTCTCTTCTTCTCAACTCTCTATTCTTCCCCTCTCACTGACCCTGCATCCCCGCACCGTACCCTTCTTGCTCTCTTTGCCTCTCTCAATCCTTCTTCCTCGCGCCTTCCTTCCCCCTCTTTTGCTCTCGTCCTCTGTCTCGCTTACCACCGCTCCCTTTTCCCACTGATAAAATGTCTCCTAGCCGCGAGGTGGGCCCGCTCGTCTACGTCAAAACACATAAGACTGCGAGTGCCACACTTCTCAACGTGGTACATCGGTGGGCCGAGAGACACAGCCGGCGAGTCCTGCCGTGTTGTGAGAGGCTGGGATGTCGACGCTCGGCAGGCTGGTGGCCTCACTCTGTCCCGCCACCTTCCATCGGAGAGAGTCATCAGTTTGACGTGGTCGCCGCCCATATGGTCTTCAATGGCTCTACCGAGCTCCAATATCTGCGCCCTCGAGAGGGGACACGCCCCATTGTGTTCACCATCTTGCGCAAGCCAAGTGCACAGTTCATCTCGGCCGTCAACTATTTTGGACGAGTATTTCGGAAGAGAGACTTTGATCGGGCAAAGGTCAAGTATGACCCGGCGATGTTCGACTCGTGGGATCGCGTTGTCTCGCTGCGCCGGCAGCTGGACAAGCCTCAAATCGCCAAAGACCCGGGCTTCCTTGGTTTGTTGGTAAATTCGCAAGCGCGAGACCTCGGGTGGTACAGCTGGCAAGCCGTCAATCCGTGGGGCGGTGTGCGTGATTGGATCCAGCACCTGCGGAAAGTCGGCGTGCTCTTTCTGCTGCAAGAGGCCTTTGACGAGGGGCTCATCTTGCTTGGCCAGCTCCACGGCTTCGACGTGCACGATCTGGAATATTATCGCTTCACGCACGAGGACTACCTCTTCTACTTGAAGGCCAAGGCACCCAACCGTTCAGTACAGCTTGGCTTGCCTAATGCAGCACAGGCGGCTGAAATACAACGCCTCACCTCTGTGGATACCGAGCTCTACAGGTATGCGAACGCATCCTTCTACGAGTCTTGGTATCGGATCCCGGAGGCCACACGCCACACCCAGCTCCAACGTCTCAGAGCGGCATCTGCTCGCATTGCCCTCGACTGTGCCAAATGGGCAAATGTGTACCCATCGGAGGGGGCGCTACCCGCGCGTCAAGTCAATGGGAGCTGTACGAGACTTCACTTGTGGTCCGAGAATCGCTTTCGTGAGCACTTTTTGATGCGCGATCGACGGCGAACAGGCAGAGACAACTTCTGGGGTGTGTGCAATGCCACGAGTAAAGTACGCGCCGAACCGCTGTAGGACATCTTGCGCGTCTTGCCTTGAGTTCACTAGATAAAAATTGCTTTTGGCTTGCGCCCTCACGTCAATTGGATTGAACTGGAGTCTACGACAGGCAAACCGGTGTACTGCCAGTGTTCCGAGACTGCTGCGCTTCACCCTTCACCATTGGATCTTGGGCGCCTACACCTCTGCGACACATCGGTGAGAGCGGTGTTTGGTCTTCGCGCTGTTCTGCCATCCGCCAAGCGCGTTTCGGACACAGACTCCCTCAAGGTATGGCACCTATCCTGCCTTCCGATCCCCGTTCAAGCTGCCATTACGAGTGGTGTGACGTCAAGCAATCTAGTCAAAATCTTCTACCCTGCCCCACTTCCATGTCCTCAATAATTATTCATATTTAAACAAAAATCTCAACTAAGTTTATACTTGGTTCACCCATGGCGGGGCACGAGCCCCCCCCTCTCTCCACTCCTCCCCCGCCATGGGTGAGGAACCACCCACTCTCCCGGCATGCCTGATGGCTTGCCAGGAGAACACTGCCATGCTGACCCATCCCTTTCCCCACAGGCACGCCTGATTCGCCTGCCCTGGCCTGTCGTGGCCAGCCCATCCCTCTGACCAGCCCCTCCTCCCCCTGCTGGGCCCCCCTGATCAGGACCCCCCAGCCAGCTCCAGTCGACTGGCAGGGGCTCGAGAGCCAGCGATGGAGAGGCAGGAGGGGCCAGGGCCATGCCCCAGCCTCACCCGCCCCCTGAGCTGCGCTCCCAGGCCCCTGCTGGCCTCCTGGGGACCTGAAGAGGGGCCGCAGGCGCGCGCCATGGGCCCCCGCCGCAGCGAAGAGAGGAGGAAAAGGGAAGAGGGAGGGGAGGGGGGAGTGGCAGCTCTCCCCTCCTGCGTTTACGTGTCTTCTCTCCCCGTTTGGGTAAGAGAAGACGGGGGCGCCAGAACCATGAGGGAAGGGCCGCGGCTCGCCGCGGCCACTCGCTCTTGCGAGGAGAGATTAGCGTTTCTGGGCTCCTATTCATGAGTGCCCCCCCCCCCCCCCTGCGTTGTTTTTACCCGAAAGGGGTTTTCCCCCAGCGTGGACTCGAGGAGAGGACGTGCTGGGGTGCGCGGGGTCGGTGCGTGCACTGGGGGGAGGACGAATATCGGGGGGGGGGGGGGGGGGCGGTGGCCCCTCCCCCCGGTAGCACTCGGACACCTGGCTCGTCAGGCATGGCGGGATTCCGGGACGGAAAAGTTGTGTCCAATTAGCTAGTGACTAGTGGGGTTGGCTAGGATATAACATTAATTATTTTATTTAAACAAAAAATCTCTACTAAATCAAATTGACCGCCTTGAGAGTTCACTAGATAAAGATTGCTTTTGGCTTGCGCCCTCAGCCGTCAATTGGATTGAACTGGAGTCTAAATTTTTAACAAATTTTTATGGGTCGCGGCGCGGCAAAGGAACGGGACTAGCGCTAACTCAAGACAGGACTCCCTGCCGCGGCAAGCGCAAGCACCCTTCCCCCTTATGCCACCCAGCTCGTCACTGGCTTTCTACCTGCGCTAGCTAGAGCGCCCCTCCCTCCACACTCAAACAGCCCCCCACGCCAGGATCCTGTTTTGGTCTCGCAGGCAAGAGGGTGCCCCCATGGGCGAACTAAGTATAAACTTAGTTCCTTTTGACCCAGAACGAGGGAACGCAGAGAATTATAACGATAAATGCCGAACGAAAGAGAAGTCTAACGAGTGTCGATTCGCGAATACGACAGACCCGGGGCCACTAGGGGTCTGGGTCAGGTTGATGAGTGCCCAACCGTTGCTAAAAGGCAGGGGCTGGGGTTAGTTGTGCGGGCCCACCCAGGAGGGTGTCAGGGTGTCCGCGATGGAGTGAGGGCGGCGCGAGGCCCCCATCGATCCCCACTTATAAAAGTAGGTTGAGCTCGTATCGTGGAGAACGATGGTTGTAGCACCAACGCTAAAGTTAGTTGCAGGGGGGGGGGGGGGGGGGAAGAAGGCAGGAGATACAATAACCATAACACTAATGATGATTTGCGCCGGAAGCATGCAGACTGGCACCACTCCGCAACGTCCAAACAAGCACGTAAGGCCCAGGTCGGGCAAGGCGAAACACTCGCGCCGCGATAGATAATACACAATGAGACGGGGAAAGGGTCAAGTTCGCTCCATCGCCCGCAAATTCGTGGAGAACGAGCGCGTGCTAGGAGCATAGGTACGAAAAAATAAGCAAACAACGGTGGCAGGAGCAATTGACACTTCAGCATGCCTACTGCATGCTGTATCGTGCTACCATCTTGAGCTAGCGCTTGAGGCAAGTCCGGCATAGCGGGCTACTCGGTTGGGTCGTAGACTTCTCGGTCGGGTCGTAGATGTGGGCTTTGCTCGACCGGGAAGTAAACGGCATATCGACGTGCGTCTGGCATCCGCAGAGTATAATGAAACAATCACGCGACCAATAGACCTCTTTGCCAGTCTCCTTCAAATGGCGTTCCACGCGAATCGCTCTGCACCGGCCCAAACCCTCGCTACAAATACGGCGTCAGCCATAGTAAAGCCGTTTTCTTGGTTGAAGTCGGCGCCCATGCACTGGCGCAGGGACTCGGCGGCTGGGCCGCCTTGAGCCCAAGCGCGCGCCACGTGCAGCGCGTCGCCCAATGTAAAGCCATGGATGCCGTCAAAGTCACCGGAGAGCTGCGCGGTCGTACACTCACCCCATGCGGCAGGCGATGCCGATGGAGGCGGTGAGGGCGGTGCAGTGGGGTCGGGCGCAGGCGGTAGAAACGCCGGCGGCAACGGTGAAGGCGGCAGTGGCGGTGGTGGTGAAGGGGGTAGCGGGGGGGCAGGGGATGGGGTGAGTGCGGTGGCGCTAAGGGCGGTGCGGGCGAGGCCGGTGGGTCTGAAGGCGGGCTGGGGGGTGGAGGGGGATAGGGCGAGACGTCACAGAAAGGGTTCACATACTCGCCGACCTTGATACCGCCTCCGAAGAGTGCAGTTGCGCCAACATCCTCAGTATCGACGAGAGTGGCAGAGTGGAGGCCCTTGCTAAGCCAGTCTGTGCGCACACTGTTGCACAAGTCGCTCGACTGCAAGAAGGCCCCGCCCGGGTGCTTCCAGCTCGAGATGTCCCAAATTGGTACAGGATCGCAATTACTACCGCGAAGCCGCGTGTAAATGACGACGCAGCAACGCGCGGGGGCACACTCCGATGGGTCCGAGACGGGTGGTAAGAGGGGCGATGGGGGAGGTGGCGGCGAAGGGGGAGGAGGCGACGGCGCCGGGGAGGTGGGTGGCGGCGGTGAGGGGGCGGTGAGGGCGGTGATGGGGGTGGAGCGGGCGAGGGTGGCGGCTCCGGAGAGGGCGGCGGCGCCGGTGGCGGGGGAGAGGGGGGAGGCGGCGGGGACTTGGGCGGCGAGGGAGGTGGTGATGGAGGTGCGTCGGGCCGCTCGATGACGATGTCACGCAGGTCGCCGACGGGCGCGTAGTGCCACGGGTCACTTACCCACAGCTCATGCGCGTCTTGGTAGGCGGGCGCCGGGTGCTGTCGGTAAATATCGGTTGATGCCACGAAGACGCCGTCAATCGACAGCGACATGGTATCTGCGGCCACCTCGATGAGCACCGAGTGCTGGTGCTGAAACTCGGCCACCTCGGAGAGGTGTCGGAAGCTGAGTTGTGGTGACGGGGCAGGAGGCGCCGCGTCATCCTCGTCGGGGCCCTCAAGACCAGATGTAGACGCCGCCTTGAGTGCCGACATCGACTTGGTGGTCGCGGGGGCAGAAGCCGCAACGGTGCCTGGTAGCATGGTGGACACGCCGCCTTGCCAGCTGCAGCACTCGTAGGATGACAGGTGCGCGACGTGCAACTGAGCGCCAACGTGGGCCTCGTCGTAGTACAAGAAGATGGCGGGCAGGCGGTAGCCGGGCTGCGAGCTATCTGCCGCACCATTACCAATGTGCAAGAGATTCCTCCACCCGGTGCCGCTGTACGGCCGCACGCGAAAACGGAAGGAGAGGCTGAATTGGTTCAGGCCAAGTACTGATCCGAGTCTCGCACCGCGCTCGATCGGCGTCCACACATCCCTAAGAAAATGGTCAGAGTTTGGTCCTTGTGGCGGCGGCGGGGGGCCGCCTGGTGGCCAAGGAGGTGATGGGGGCAATGGTGCTGAGGGCGGCGGCGGCTGCGGCGGCCCGGGCACCCGGCACGTGACGCGCGAGCCCGCGCCGTCTCCGCGGTTGCCGTTGGTGCGACAATCGCTCGGTGTGCCACCGATGCAGCTCAGAGTCATCGAACCGCAATTACTCCCTGAATCGTCTCCGACACGGTACTGTTGGCCGTCAGGGCAAGTGCAAGTACCGGATAGCCAGCCGATCCCGTTCCAAACCGATGTTTCGTAAATATTAGTGAAGTGCGGTGGGTACAGGGGCGGCGGCGGGGGCGAGGGGGGCGGTGCCGAAGGGGTGGGCAAGGCGCACTCGACCGACACGCCGGCGCCCGCCTCATTGTTGCTTGAACAACCGAACGCCTCCCCTCCGTAGCAAGCAAGCGACCCACAGGCATCTCGCAGATCGCCGACGTCGTAGACGGCTCCATCAGGGCAGCGACAATATCCGCTCCAACCTCCCACGCCGGGTGTGTTCTCGCGGCGTGCGTTGTACGTATTTGGCGGATACGAGGGTGGCGGGGGCGGTGAGGGCGGCCAGGGTAGCGATGGTGGCGAGGGCTCAATGAGCGGCGGTGGCGGCGACGGCGACGGTGGGGGAGGCATGTTCGGCGGTGGCGGGTGAGGGCTTGGCGGTGGCGGGTCCGGGTCAGGCGGCGGCGGTTCGGGCGGCGGCGGCGGCGCGGGAGACGGTGGAGGAGGAGGCGGGCTGGGTGGTGGTGGTGGCGACGGGGGTGGGGCCATGCCATCCGGTAAGCGCGGCTGCGGCGGCTGCGGCGATGGGGGTGGGGGACTCGGCGGCGGCGCCGATGGCGGCGGCGGTTCAGGAGACGGCGGCGGCGGCGGCGGCGGCGGCGGCGGCGGGCTGGGGTCTGGCGGCGGCGGGAGTGGCGAGGGTGGCGGCGGCGGAGATGGCGTCGGCGGCTGCGGTGCCACCTCGTTGATATCGCAATCGCCTTTGAGCGAGCGCTTCGGGCAGCATACGCCCGACCAGCCCTCCCAGAGGCCGCGGCGGTCCCAGTCCCAGTTCTCACCGCCCGAGACGAGCTGACTGTCGTGATAGAAGTCGCAGCCGAGCGGTGCACGCCCTTGCAAGTAGGGGGTGAAGCGGCAGCAGCCGGCCCGCCTCGTCGAGTCTGCGAAAGCCGAGCACAAGGCGCCACAAGCGGCGGCATCGAACGCTGGGTCGGGCCCCAAATCGGGCGCAACCAAGCTGGTGAAGGATACGCCATAGCAAAAACGGTCCTCCTGAAGCGCCTCGCACTCTGCGGGCCGCGGTGCCGGCGGCGGGTTGGGCGGGGCGGGCGGGGGTGCAGGCGGGTACGGCGGGCTGGGGTTGAACAGTTGGTCGGGCGTGAGGAGCTGGTCAGCTGCAAAGTTTGCGACGTTGGGCAGGATCTCGCTGACTTTCGAGGCCGGCACACCGTACCACTCAGCGAGACCGTGCCACAGGCCCTCCCACGGCGTGGTTGGTATCATGCGGCCGCGTCCAATATTAAGCGGACATCCATCCTCGCATTCGGAAAGCCGGTCGGGAAACTTGCCGAGAATTTGTCCACCCTTGACGCTGCCGCCGGCAAGGAACATGTTGCCGCCCCATGCATGGTCCGTGCCCAGCCCATTGTCGGTCATGGTGCGCGCAAAGTCAGAGGCCGAGACGACGACGACGTCTTCCCAGGCGTCGGTAAGTTTCATCTCCTCGACGAAGGCTGAGAGGGCGCTGTCGATGCCGGCGAGGCCATTTTGTGTGCCGTCCGGCCCACCGTGAGCGTCGAAGCCGCCCTGTTGCACGAAGAATGCCTGGCGCTCAGGCCGTCCCGATGAGAATTGCGCCCGCGACGCCGTGATCACCTTGGCCACTTGCTGGAACTGCTGCTCAATGCCCGAGTTGCCAAAGGTGGTCGTTGTCGAGATGGAGCTCAGCCGCCTCGACAGCGAAGCGGCATTAACGAAAGTCCGCTGCATCTCGGCGCCATACGACTCACCAAATACCGATGACGAGGTGTTGCCGATGAGCTCATCAATCTCGTCAGAGAGCGAGTCATAAGAGTTGAAGCGTGATACACCCTCCCGGTCGATAAGCACAGGTGGGGTCGGTCCCCCTTCGAGCACGAGCGCGTTACCGGCGACGGAGAAAGCTTCGGCATTGTATGGCGTCGCAGCGTCGGTCAGAACGTCGAAGATGCGGCCGAGCACACCGGAGTTTGCCACCGACTGTGCGTACACCGTCTGTGCCTGCTCTTGCTGGTCAGAGTGCGAGTAGAGGTTAGGCGGCAGCCGCTTGGTGCTGTAGCGGTACTCGTTCCGGTCGGCGATGGGCTCGACGAGTGTGCCAATGTTGGCAAGGAAAGCGAGCTGGCCGTCGTCGTATAGGCCACGCAGGGTGCCGCTCACCGGGTTGACGCCGAAGGTGTCGCATGGCTGTGTGCCGGCCGGCGACGCGATGGGCAGCAGCTCCGCGCGCTCGAAGGCGACGACGCCGCGCACCTCGCGGTATTCTTCGTACAAGTCGGCGTGAGTCGGGTGTGCCTGGCAATTAGAGTGGGGCACGAGCAGGTTGAACGAGTCAAGGCCTCCATTCATGAAGAGGACGACAACTGCCTTGTATCGCTTGCCCTCTCCGATGAGCCCGTGCGCTCCGACAATGCGAGGCTCGCCCCGCTCGTTGAAGTTGGTCGTGTGGAATTCGAGCGAAACGACAAACAACTGCAACGCGCGTCGGAGCGCCGAATCCTCGCCCCAGCTGGCTGCGCGATTGCGATAAGCCTCGGTGATGACATGGTGCGCGTGTGGCGAGAGACGGCTCGCGGTGAGCAGCAGGCTGAGCTCGTCGACTACTTGCGCAGCGCCACTGGTAGTGGCGCCGGTTATGCCCTTCACGTAGCCGCCGCCTGTCCACGCAGACGGCGAGAAGCCAAGCGTGGCGTCGATCCGGCGGAGAGACGAGTAGTAATAGTCGGTGCGCCTCTCCTCGTGGTAGCAGTTTCGCTGCTCGCTCGAACCGAATCCGTCGTTACATGAGGTCAGGCCTGTCTTGGTGAGCACGTCCATACCGTTGAGTAGGCAAACGATGAGCGGTGTCGTGCTCAGTTCCGACTCGGGCATCACCACATCGGTCTCGCGTGCTAGGCCCTGCGGCAAGGTGTCAGGCTTGAAGAAGTTGAACACAGAGGGCGCCTGGTGCGCCTGCTGCCCGAGGCACCTGTCCAGATCATCGAGCTCGAACTCGGCATCGTTGTCCGTGTCGAACTCCATCGTACGTAGCAAGTGCAACACCTTGAGCAGTGGCTCCCGTAGCTGACCGTAGGTGGGATCCACGTCTAGCATCTCGGTGCGGGCCTCACGGTCGAGCAAGATGGCCGCGACAGCTGCACCAAGGTCTCCGTACTCGCCTGAATAGGTAATGCCACCGTGCGCGCCGGTATTGAAGGCGTCCACGCAGGCACGCACGTACCGCGGCGATGGATTGGACGTGGTGAGGCGCTGGATCAGGCGGCGGCAAACGAAGGGTGCGGTGTTCTTGTGGCGGAACAAGTGTTCGATCACAGCCACCGTCTCATGTTCCGCATCGCGCGTCGTCGCGTTGCCCACGAGGAAGGAGACGAAGTGGGGTGCGTTGCGGAAGCGGAACGGCGTGACGAGCTTGGGTTCGCCGCCAGCGACAGTGATAGTAGAGGCCTTGTTATAGAAGTAGCGGACGGTGCCGTTGATGGGCAAGCCGAAAATCGCGCTCTCGTCGAGGACTGACTGAGCCATCCGCTGCACGAGCACATACAGCTCGATGCCGTCGCCGTTTGTATTGATCTGCGCGTACGTTCCGTCATCGAACATAGCTGGGGCCGGCGCGCCGATGCGCAGCCGCTCCTCCGCCTCGGGGAGTGTGGGCAAAGCGCTCGCAGAGGTGAAGACAGGTGCGACCTCAACCACGATGCCGCATAGACAGGTGGTGCCGCGAACCTCGCAGGCGGGCTGCGAGCAGTTGGTGCCCGCCACCGTTGGAAATGCGTTGCTTTCCCAGCGCACGCGAAAGAGCTCCCCCGAATCAGCACTGAAGCGGTTGAGGCCGGCACCCGGGTGGACGATGCTTACGAAGCCGGTGCCCTCCACCTGCAGCTGCACGTCGCATCGCGGCCAAGCGCCGGCACACGTGACGCGCGTCTGGGCGCCGTGGAGGTGTGGCCGGTTCCACGCGCTCCCACAGTCGGAGCCGGTGCCACCGATGCACGCTAGCGAACCGCAGCCGTCGCGGTTGTCACCGACTGCGTACTTGTTGCCGTTCGGACAGGTGCACCAGCCAGTATACCACCCGACGCCGGGCGCGTTCGTCTCGACCACGTCGTCGCCAAGCGCAGGCGGGTATTGCGGCGGGCGCGGGGGCGAGGGGGGCGGCGCAGGCGAGGGGGGCGGGGGGTTGCCGAGCGGTAGGAGGGGCGGCGACGGAGGCGAGGGCGAAGGGGGCGGCGGCGGCAGCGGCGGCGGCGGTGAGGGCGAGGGGGGTGGAGGGCTGCGTGCGCGGTAGAGCTGGCCGCTGGCGTCGGAGCGAGGCGCTTGCGTGCCGTGCAGTGCAAGCATCCCTGCCCGCGACGCGCACTGCGAGCTCTCCGGCAGGCGCTCGCCATCGTCGTAGAAGGCGAGATGGACGCAGGGTACACGCACGTAGTCGTACCAGGCGACGCGAACACCGTCGACGACGCGCACGGCGTCGAGGTGGCCGAGCGAGCACTCGGCGTCGTCACAGCTGAGATTGGCCTCCAACTCGACGACACTCGGGAAGGAACAGCCCGCTTCGCTCGCCGATGCGGCGCACAACGCGCCATAGAGCGCGCTCACCATGCGCGGCTCGATCACAACCACGGCGGAGTCGACGCCGATCGTACGGCCGAGCCCGGCGCGGCGAACATAGCGAGCGCCATGCCGGAGGAAGGCGCGGGCCGGCAGATCGATGCAGAGTGGCACACCGTCGCCAATGTAGCCATCGTGCAGGTCCATCTTGGGCAGCGCGTCGCGATACTCGCCGCGAATGCGCATCGGATCGATATAGTTGGGCGACGAGTCGTCGCCGTCGCGCATCTCCAGGTTGCGCCGCGGGCTCTGCCGCTCGAAACCGGTCCATGATCGCGCGAAGGTGACGATGTCATGGTCGTCGTACGTCGGGATGGGCTCGCCGGCACCGTCGAGCTCGCGTGTGCCGTCGGGCGCGAGCTGCCACAGACCGATGGAGAAGAGCTGCATGATCTCGCGCGCGTAGTTCTCGTCGGGGAACTTGCCCGTGGCGGCGCGCGAGCGCATGCCATGGTAGGTTAGCCAGTCTCCCATGATAGGGGAGTAGGACACCTCGCGCAACACGTCAAAGTAGCTGCCAAAGGCGTGGCGCACAAAGATGTCATAGTAGCCGAGCCAACGCTCGGTCTCTTCGTCGTCGCCTGCGGCGGCTACGACGATTTGCGAGAGCGCAAAGGCGACGCGCTGGCGGAGTTGGTCCTTCGCGCGGATTGCCACGTTATTGTGAACCATCTGCCGGTAGGCGCGCCCGTTGGAGACGGGCCGGTATGTGGCGAAGCGCTCTTCGCGCTGGCGGACCGTGCGGATGCCGTACCGGTGGGCGAGCTCGGGCACACTGCCCTCCTCGCCGGGCGAGCCACACGCCTCGAAACCGTCTGCATCGGGTGCAAGCGCGGCTGCGCCAAAATAGGCGGCCATCTCGGGCGTCTGCACCTCGGCGGGAAGCGTGGCGAAGTCGACCACGTCGCCCAACCGGCCGAGGAAGGCGAAGTTGCGCTTCTGTTCATGCCAGCGGGCGACGGGGTGGTCGGTTCGGTAGAAAAGGTTGGTCAGACCCGCGTCTGCGATCGCGTCGATCGGATTGGGCTGCACGCGAGCGTTTCCTGGGTGACCGACGACCCAATATGAGGCGTCATACACGTTGTAATTGTCGTCGTGCGTGTGCGTCCAGCAGGCGCCATCGACTGTGACGCTTGCACCAAGGATGCTTACACCGTCCGCCTCGGCGGTGCACTCGCCCACAACAAGCACGTCACGCACGTACGGGTTGGACTTGTCGGCGGAGACGCGGATGGCGTTGGCGACCGATTCGCGCGTCGCCGCGTCGAGCGGCGTGGGCGAGCCGCAAGCGCCTGCTGCACGAGCCCACCGGCTGCCCGCCGTGCAGACGTCGGGCTGGTCGCCGGGCTCGCCCACGCGTAAGCCGGTGATGACGTAGACGTGCTTGCGCGACCGCGTGTACCACTGGCGGATCATCGCCTCGTCGAGTGTGCGCGAGGCGCTCGTGAAGGCGGGTGCGCGGCACGTAGGCCGGTACTCGCACAGGCGCTCGTTGAGGAAGGTCTTGGGCACGGCAGGGCACGCCGCCGCCGCATTGCTCGGCGCATCCAAAGTGTTGCGCGCAAGGCGGAGCCGCCGGTCAAGGCGGTAGTGCTGGCCACCCACATTGCGCGCGAAGCGCGCGGCGGGTGTGCACGAGACTGCGACGTCCGCCTCGAGGACTGCCGCGTCAGCCACGCCCGTCAAGTTGGCGAGCTGCGCGTTGGCGATCGTGCCAGCAGGCGACGTCATTCCAGAGAATTCGATCGGCGGGTTGGGAGGCTCAAGCGTCTCGGCGTCATCGGCACAGTTGGGGTACCTTAGCACGACAGCACGGCCGACGGCGACGCCCCCGCCCGTCCGCCAGAAACTATCCACCCGGCAGACCGTATACGCCTTGTTTGGGTCGAGCGCGCTCCAGCCGGAGTGCGAGGCAGACCCGTTGGCCACAACAGTCGGCTGAAGCGTGACGGTGCCCGGCGCGAAGCCCATGGCGACGGGAGCGAGCAGCTCTAGCAGCACATCGCCGTTAGAGCGAGGTACCGCGCGGAGCTGCTTGCCCTCATCCTCCTTCTGGAAAGCGTAGCGCACCCAGCGCGAGCCTGCCTCGCATGGTGGGTGCGTCGCCCCGCTCGCTGAGAGCTGCGGCTGCATCTGGTTGATGCGCGCGCGGTAGTAGGCGCGGTGGAGCGTGGGCGGCAGTGCCATCTGCGTCGCCACCCAGCTGGCAAGCGTGGCCGTCGAGGCTGGTCCAGAGGCAGAAAGCGTGGCCACCTCGGCGCGTGTCGGCCCGAACGTCGCCTGAAGCAGGAAGCGCGCCGCGCGTGCCTCCGCCGAGACGGCCGGCGGCGAGAGCGCCTCGAACTTGAGCGTAGCCACCTCGGGCGCAAAGGGGAGCGGGGCCGAGCAACTCCAGCCGGCCGAGCAGTCCCACTCGAGTGGTCGTGAGAGGCGCGCGCTCTCCCAGTCATTCCCGTCGTAGGAGCGACCGTAGAGCGTCCGATACCCGTCGGCCGACACGCCCCACAGCAGAAGCAGCTCGCCGGCGGTCGACTTGGCGAGTGTGCTCGGCCCGGGCGCAAGCGGTGAGGGCGGCGGGTGCGGGGGCGCGGGCGACAAGGGCGGCGACAAGGGCGGCGTGAGCAAGGGCGGTGGCGCGAGCGGTGGTGGCAGCGGTGGTGCTGAGGGTGGCAGAGGCGTCGCCGGCGGGGATGGTGGTGGCCCCTCCCCAAGGTCGAACTCGAATGAGTAGTAGTAGATGACTCCCTCAGGCTGCGCGAACGCCGCTTCCACCGAATGAATCCCGTACGATCCTGCCGATGGCGTCCATCGGACTGGCTGCGTGGCGGCCTCGTCTGGTGTGAGCGGTGTCTCTCTCGATCGAAACGATGCACACCCGGATGAAGCTCCAGGGCCAGAGAGGCTCCCAGAGCGAGCAGTCACAAACCATCCAAAGTCGGAAGAGACGGGAATCGAGAATTCACCGCCTTTGAGCTCTACTGCTGGCTCAGGGGGAGAGACGAGGGTGTAGCCATTGCCAAGCATGCCACCATCGCGCCGCCGATCGCGTACGAGCATCCCACACCCTCCATCACCCTCGCCGCCAGAGAGCCAGTAGGCGGGACGGCTGAGAGGCAGCAGAGCCGTCAGAGCCACCGCCATCGTGGTGGTGGTGGGGAAGGGCACCGACCACGTGAATACGTAATAGACTCCTTCGTTTACGTCAGGAACTCGCGATGGTCGGCGGGGGCGTCGGAGGCGACCAGAGAGCCTCCCCCCCCGCGGAGACGTTAGAAACCCGCGCGTCCCGATGTGAAACGCCCCGCGGGCCGCCGGAGAGGAAAAAGCGAACCCCCCCACAGAGAGAGCGGATATAAATATCTCTCTCCCCCCCCCCGCGCCGCCCCTCACCCCTCACACCCCGCAGCCGTGAACACCTCGCCTAGAGGTCAGTGTCAGAGTTTTCTTGTTGTCCTAGTTTAATCCTAGTGCTCAGCCACCGTGCCTCATGGAGCCCCTCCCCCGCGATGGGAGTGTGCGCGGTTGGTGCATGGCTCGGCCGGTGTATGTGGCTAGGGATGCTAGCCAACAAGACCTCTTACAAGACTACGATTTCCAACATGGTACCCCCGCCGAGAGACCATGAGAATGAGACCATCCCAACTTTTACACCAATAGGCAGTAGCGAATGCGATAGTGGCAATCGCGCGGTGGCGAGGGTCGGCTGAGGCGCGGGAGCGGTCGCGGCACGCTCCAATAGCCAACAACGGCCCCTGCCGTGCTTCACATGATCAGGGATCCTGATCTACAGACGAGGGCCTGTGTACGTTTGTTTACAACACTTTTGCAGTGGACGTGTACTCTGCGGAGAGTGAGATCTATCTCTGGGGTGTTCGTCTATTTTTACTCTTCACCTATCGATCGCTGCGGCGCGCGGAGCGGATTCCGAACCGACTGTGCTCTTTAAAAGAATACTCTCCCCTCAAGAAGACGCAATTATTGGAGGAGCGAGAAGATGAGGAGAGGGGGGCGGAGGGAGTGAGGGAGTAGAGAGAGAGTGTGGAGAGAGAAGAATGGGAAGGAGCCAGGCAGAGAGAGAGAGAGAGAAAGAGAGAGAGAGAGAGAGTGAGACGGGGAGCGAGGAGAGGAGATAAAATTGGAGTAATAATAAGAGCAGAGAGTAGAAGAGAGATCGCGGGGAGAGGCAGAGAATCTCTCCTCTCACCCGATGGGATCTCTCTCTCTCTCTCTCTCTCTCTCTCTCTCTCTCTCTCTCTCTCTCTCTCTCTCTCTCTCTCTCTCTCTCTCTCTCTCTCTCTCTCTCTCTCTCTCTCTCTCTCTCTCGTCTCTCTCACGTGGTGGGATTTGCAGCACACCACACACCCGATGTGTCCTCATCCCATTTTATTTGTTATCCGAGTGTCAGTATCACGTACTCCCGGGGTCCTCCCAGCACACACACCCCACCGCTTCTTCTCCCCTCTCTCTCTGCCACCTCCCCCCCCCCCCTCGCCCTCGCTCTCTCCCCCTCCCTGCTTCCCCCCCTCGTTCTCCCTCTACCCGCCTCGTCGCCGAGCGTCCACTCCCCCTTTTGCCCCACCCCACCCACCCTCATCCCCAAACCCCCCACGATGCTCGCACTCCTCTCCCTCTGCCTGCCTGCCTGCCCTGCAGCTCTTCTCCACACCCTCCCTCTCTCTCTTTCTTACCCCCTCCCTCCCTCCCTCTCCCCATCCCCCTCTCTTCCCCTTCCCCACTATCTCTCCGACGCCCTCTCCCACCCTGTCTGCCTCTCCCCCTCGCTCCCCATCCCCTTCACCGCTCAGCAGCACTCCCACACCAGCCCAGTCCCCGCGCGCGCCCGCCCACACCCGCGAGCTCCCTCTCCCATAGCCTCTGCGGGCCGCCCGCAGCTCCCTCCCTCTTTGCAGAAGACCGTGACGGCCTTCAAGATGGTGCCCGACCAGAAGCTGCGCTATCAGCAGCTGCTCTTCCTCGCAAAGAAGCTCGAGCCTATGGATCCCGCACTCGCTGTCGACGAGAACAAGGTGAAGGGCTGCCTCTCAACTGTGTACGTCGTCGGCTCGATCGACGAGGCAGGGGTGATCAGTTACGTCGGCCAGTCTGACTCGCAGCTGACCAAGGGCCTCGCTGCACTTCTGATCAACGGCCTTTCGGGCTCCACCAACGAGCAGATTCAGGCGGTTGACCCCAGCTTCATCCATGACGCAGGGCTTGCCCAGTCGCTAACCCCTGGCCGCAACAATGGCTTTATCAACATGCTGGCCATGATGAAGCGGCAGGCGGCGGCACTCGCCGAGGGGAGCGGCATTGGTAGCGTACCTGCCCAGAGTAGTGGTCCGGAACCCGCTGCAGGCTCGCGCGCGGGCGACGCTCAGATGGTGGCGGCCGCGGACGCGGCGGCCGAGCTTGGTCCTGTTGGCCAGCGCATGGCAGCCAAACTGATTGACGCACTCGCTCCCACCATCCTCGAGATTGTGGACGAGTCAGCGCAGCACGCAGGCCACGCGGGCGCGAAGGGGCTTGATGGTGAGTCGCACTTTGCGTTGCGCATCGCCTCGCCAGCGTTCGAAGGGGTCGGCTCACTCCAGCGGCACAAGATGGTGTACGCCGCGCTTGACGAGGAGATGAAGCTCATCCACGCACTTTCCATTAAGGCGGGCACGCCCGCCGAGCTCGGAGCCTAGGACTTGTATGTGGAATGGCTTATGCCAATAGATGGGCGATGCGGTGCGCATGCCGGGCCGCGCCACCGCACACGCAGCCCTTGTCCATAGTCTCCAACGCCGTCATCAAGGTCTGCTATTGCACATCGAGCAGAGGGACGACGGTGCGCGTATAGCCGCGTCTGTTGTCAGGTGGATGCGCACAAAACGTCGCATGCGTTCGTCGCCATGCAGTGCACCAGGCATGGCCTCTCATGCGTTTATCAGCGAAGGCCAACGGAGAAGACAGGCGCCTGCAGTTGTAAGAAAGTCGGTTGTCTTACAACAGCTCTGAGAGCCTGCGCCTTTTTTTTTTGCGCTCTCCAAACATTTGCTCGCCTGCAACGCGACACCCGCATCCCCCATGCTTTCTTGCCCCTTGCGGACAGCGCTTGGGCATGTCACTCAGAATTTCCTTCCATCCGTGGCGATGGTTCATCCTAGTTCTTGCGTTAGTGTTACTGGTCAAAAGGCCAAACACTCATGTTGTGAGTGCCAGTGGTGTGCCGGTCATGGACTGTGCAGGCAGTGATAACAAAAATCTTTGCAAACTTACCGCTACTAGCACGGCGTGAGGCAAAGTGCTGTGGTAGGAAGGTCAAACACCGTCTTAAGGTGGTTCCGTAGGATTTAGAAAGAGGTGGGAAATCGGCAGGTGGGCGGCGGGGCGGAGGTCGTTTGCCTTCATTTGGTACCCCTCGTTTCCAAATACGCGATGCGCCGGCACAAAAAAAATCTTCTAGTATTTAAGCAAAGGCACCCACCCCACAGTGCTCAACCATGTCTATAAATGGAATGGCGGCTGATGATGTAGTACGCAAGCGATTGCAATGGATTATAACAAAGATGGACAAGGACTTTAAAGAATTCATCACACCTCTCTTTCGGCCATGTGCCAATTCTAAATCTGCCATGCAGGTAATGGCGGAAGCATTGGACAGCATCAGTCCACCGCCGCCGGTTGGGGTCACCCCGGGGGGGAGCAACAACTGCGGAGAGCCAGCCAATGCTCTCACAGCTGAGGAAGCTCAAGGTGCAGGTGCTACTCTGCTGTGATCACGATGCAATTGAATGTGTGTGTGGGGGGGGGGGGGTCGGAAAGGGGGGTTGAATACTCTAGTAAGTATAATGTGTATATTTGCGGGGGTATAATTTCTCCCTTGTTCGGGTGGTGCACTAGGACTTTTGATGGCCCGCACCTTTAACCCTGCCCTAGCCTTGGTTGTGGTTGTGAGTTGTGAGTCTGTAACATGGGACATGGGATGTATGAATCGCGAGACGAGAGGAACGGGACGAGCGACCGGAAGCAACAGGAGACGGGAGCACACGGGACGGTACGGGCGATCCATGGCCGGGCATGACGAACGGGAGCAGGCGAGGGGACAGAAGGGGGCACGAACGGGGCGTCCCAACGCTGTCGCGGGAAGCAGCTAGAAGAAGAGACGGCGTATGAACACGGGGCGACGGAAGAACCACTCGGAAACTATGGAAACATAGGGGAAACTAATGGAACGGGAGGGGGCGAGCGCTGGAGGAACGGAAGGGAATCGGCGAGCGCGGGAGACTCTCTGTCGCATTCGCGAATCGACACTCGTTAGGCTTCTCTTCGTCGTTCGGCATTTATCGTTATAATTCTCTGCTTTCTCTCGTTCTCGGTCAAAAGCTTCGCCTGGATGCATGGGATCGTGGGTTGTGGAGCGCCCCACGACTGCGGCTCAATCGAGTTGTCTTCGGAGTCGGAGTCCATGAGGCGCCTCTTGGCGCCTCGCGATGAGCCCGCAGCTTTATTCGACTTCTTGTTGGCAGGCGGCGTCTTGACGGCGAGCTCGTCGAACGATTGTGCGCCGCGATGGTAAATGGTGTAGCACGCTGGATGGAACGCACGATTGCACCGCGTGCACCACACACCTGAGCCTGCTTTTGCACGCGGTGCTTGCTTGTGCCTGTGAGACGAGCTGCTGGCCTTGCTCGCTGCATCAGGGCAGGCTCCGAAGGCGCAGTAGGCGCGGCCCCGCTCAACCGCCCACTTTGGCACTGACCTGATGCTGTGCTCACGTAGGTCCTCACCCTGTGCGCATAGGAAATCTTCGAACACATTTTGACGCGGGTTCCTCACTCGAGGGCGCTGGCATCGACGCTTCGTCGTTTCGACAAGCTCCGCAAGCTGTTCGGCGGTGTACTCGTCGAGCTTTATGTGCTCGGCCTCGGGCCGGCCATGGTTCAGGCCCTCGATGAACAAACCCTCCGAAATCTTCTCGAGAAAATGAAAGTGTGACATGTGCTTCTTCCGTTGGATTCTCTTTTCCTTCTCCTTTATGGCTTCAATTCTGAGTGGAGGGGTAGAGGTGTGAAGTGTAACAGCGTATTTGCAATGGCCAAGCGACGAATTAGTACCGGTGTGTGTCTGTGGCGTCGCGAGCCCCTGGAACGGCTGAGTATTGCATTTTGATATTGGGCTTTTGTGAGTTGTTGTGACGTTGTGTCTGTGTTTCGGAAAGGCGAAAATTCACACCCACATTCACCTGCGAGTATTGCTAGCTGGGGAGTCAGATAGCGCTGTACCCATATTGAGCAGTGCTTGGATAGCCACGATCTCCGCCGCTTTTTCAAGTTCGAACTGCTTCTTGTAGAGGCAATATGCATTGTCGCAGCAAGCTTTCAACAAGCCCTTGAAGACGGGATGCCACCACTTACGATCGCGCCAACCCATGCCGTCCAGGTTGTAATAATGAGATAATTGATCGAAACGGTCCACGTTATTCATATGCTGATTGTAGTCGTGAATTATTTCCAACCGCAATACATCAATGTCTTTGTGCGCCTTTTCTGCGGTATCGTACACCGGGGCGCGGTGGCGAGGGTCGCCTGGGGCTCGGGAGCGGTCGCGGCACGCTCCATAGTTCAAACTATAACAATAGTTTTACCACTACTCTCACTAGCCCGGTACTAACACGACAGCCCTCAGCGCACCTGCCCGTACACCTTGCGCATGCTGTTGTCACAGATACATACTACTATGTACTATGCACCCCTCCACATCTCCCCCCTCGCATGCCCCCGGCTCCCATTCTAACTCCCCACAAGTTAAAATGGGGGAAAACCCATTGAGGCGGACCGGTCGACGCCGGCCGACTCTCCGGGAAAAAGCACCGGGGGGGGGGGGGGAACCTCTCGTCAAAAAAGAACGGCCCTTACAGCTCTCGCCGCGAGCTGTCCTCGAGAAATAAAAGACTGCGCCTCGAGATACCTGCCACAGTGGTTCCCGTAGGCGTCTTGAGTCTCTCCCTCCTCCTCTTCCTCCTGTCGCCAGCCGCCCCCCTCCGCCCATTTGCTAACGCAAATGGGTCTCGTTTCTCACCACACTCCATCGGGGGGGGTGCAAATCCCCCCCTCTCCCTCGTTCCATTCTCTTCCGCCCCGGTCCCTGCGGCGCGTCGCCATGCGGCGCGCCATGGCCTGCTCTCAGAGGTCCTTCAGGGGCGCCCAGAGGACCAGCAGGGGCAGCTCAGGGGGCAGTGGAGGCTGGGGCTCAGCCCCTGGCCCCCCCTGCCTCTCCCTCGCTCGCCTCGCTGGCCTTGGGTGCAGCCCTGAGGCCCCTGTCTGCCTGGCGACCAGGGATGGGGGGGGAGTCAGTACGAGAGCAGGCCCATGCGGGCCTGGGAGTGCGGCTCGCGACCCGCGCCCACTAGGGGTCTGGGCTGAATTGATGAGTGCCCTGCCCCTGCCAGAGGGCAGGGGCTGGGGTTGAATGTACGGGCCCACCCCGGGGGGTGTCCGCGATGGAGAGAGGGGGGCGCGAGGCCCCCATTGACCCCCACTTATAAAAGTAGGTTGATTGCGGGGCGAGGGATAGGGCGGGCAACACTGAGGGGCACCCAGTTCCATGCCTCTAGCTTCTTGCCGCCTGCAGCGCTGGTAGTCGCCCGAGAAGTGATCGTCTGCAGAAGACGTGCGCCTTGTTCGAGACCGTCTCGAAGGCGGCTGGCGAGCGTAGCCTTGTCGCCGTAGACTGGGAGGGCACGCCACATGAGGTGCATCTTGAGCTCCGACACCTTCAGCTGCGCCACAGCATCGACGGTGAGCGTCTCGAGACCTGGTGGCCGGGAGCTTCTTTGCGCTTCCGCCGTAACCACAGCGGGCGCCGTGGTAGGGCTGTCAGCTCCAAGACCCGCACAGGCTTGCAGGACGTGGCCAACAGCCGGCGCGCAACCGTTCCCCATGGATGGTGTGGCATCTCCATCATTCTCGCTCTGAGAGGCTGTCACGTCGCGCCCCACTTCCACCTCCACCTCGATGGCATCCTCGACGCCCTCCTCCTCGTCGTCGTCACCCGCAAATGTGTAGGGGTCGGAATTGTCGGGCGGTTCGTCGTCATCCGATGGATAAGCGTCGACCTCGAGACCCATGGGCACATCCCCGCCCATCTCCTCCGGCTCCAAGCCATCGGGGGCCACCGCGATGGTGGGGGCCATGTGGGCACGTCGAAGCACCTTCGCGGGTGCTTCCCCCCGCCGCTTAAGAGATATTAAATATTCACTATGACTATGAGGTTTCCACGAGGCTGAGGTTCGTACTTATCTTTAGCTTTAGTCTACCTTTATCGTCTTCAGTGAGTGCATTGAGAAATTTTCTTGCCCATGAGGTTTCCAGCATCCTCTCGGGAGCTGACGCGGACCCATAAACATGAAGCTAGGCACTGACCCATGTCACTCAGTCTCACAGCTCGGTCATGGAAGCGGCACAAACGCAAGCAGCAGACACCTCTTAAGATAAGCGACGCTCACAACCTGAGTCGCGTACGTTGTGCTCAGTTTGCGCACCGCCAACCGTGGCTGCCAAAGCGAAAGCCAAGCACCGGGAGTAGACAGCGCCGCCACCGTGGGGATCCGTTGCCCTCTGCGAGCGGGGCACCGCGCCAAGTCCTCCTCAGGTTGCCCTCCCCAAGTGTGGCATGCCCGGTAGGGGGAAACCACGGGCGATCGGGCGATAAGTCTACGGCTCTAGGGAAACGGCAAAGAATGATTACTTCTTCTTGCGAGCCATCTTCTTCACGTAGAACTCCAGCTCCTTGCCCTCAAGGATGTAGCCATCACAGCGACCGCATTGGCCAGGGCGCGATGAGATGCACGCAAGCAGGCGGCCGGTGTCAAATTGCGAGTTGATATTGGGGTCGATGACCTTCTCCGCCTGGCGGGCCGCAACCTTCTTTTGCACCTACACAGGTCGAGCACGCAGATGCGGGTGAGAGGTGGCTCACGCATTGGGGAAAGCTTCAAGTGCTGTGTCACATAGGAGTGTCTGCCGCCGCCTCATGCACTGTCATTGGAGGGCAGACAGAAAATGGGGCGGTGGGCGGGCGCACAGAGTTGGAGCGCTTCACAGGAGCCGCCGGCTCGCCCTCTTCGCCCGACTTGTCCTTACGCTTCCTACCCAACGTGGACCCATAATGCGCCTCGTACCACTGACGGAATGGCCTGCGCCCAACAATGGCATGGCAAGGTGAGCACCGCTCCGAGCGCTTGGCAGAAGCACCGCTCTGGAGTGGACGCCGACGCGGGGATGAGATGGGTTTCCCTCACTAGCTACCACGCCCCTCGCTCCCCGGACCACTCGCGCCGCTGGGGCGGGGTGGATGCTCACGTAGCGTCGACTTGGACGATAGCGCCCTTCACAAGGGTCTTGGTGCGGACAAGCTCGTTGTTGGACGCGTTGTAGACGACGTCCAAGATGCGCGTCTTGCGCGTGCAGACCTCTGACCCCCACGAGTAGTTGCCTGTGTCAAGCCTGATGCCTCGGAACTTCATGTTCCCCCCACGGCAGCGGACAGGGTGGATGCGCTTGGGGCCAATCTTGGTCATCGCCATCTGGCGGCCCATCTCGTGCTTGCGCTTCTTGTGATGGTGGGGTCGTTTGCCACCGGTGAGCCGGCGCTTGTGCTGCGAGTCGCGAGAGATGCCCATGGCTGGAGGTGAAGGGCTGTGGGGGGGGAGGAGTGGGGGAGAGCGGAAGGGAAGGGGCGCGCGGCGGGGGAAGGGGTGTGTGGGGGGGCGGAGAGGGAGACGCGGCCGGGGAGAGGGGAGGGGAGGGGGGGGGGGGGGAGGGGGGGGGGGGGGGGGGGGAGGCCACGCGGCGGCGGGGGGGGGGGGGGGGGGGAGGGATAGCTGCGGTCAAAACTGGCGCCCGGAGGGGGAGGGGGAGGGGAGAGGGGGGGGAGGGAGGGGGAAAGGTGGAGAGAGGGGGGAGGGGAAGAAAGGGGAGAGGGGGAGGGGAAAAGAGAGGGGAGAGAGAGGGGAGAGGGGAGAGAGGGGAGAGAGGGGGGGGGGGGGGGAGGGGAGGAGAGAGAGGGAGAGAGGGGGGGGGGGGGAGGGGAGAGAGGGGGAGAGGGGAGAGAGGGGGAGAGGGGGAGAGGGGAGGGAGGGGAGGGGAGGGGCCCTCGCTGCGCCTCTTTTCGAGAGGGGGCGGCGCATCGGCGACTCTCTCTCTCCCCCTTCCGCCCTAGCGGCGGTCCAGCCGCTAGTCTAACCCTCTAAGGGTGACAGTGGACCAAGTCAAGAGGCGCGCGGGCGACTCTCTCCTCCGTCTCTCCCCCTTCCGCCCTAGCGGCGGTCCAGCCGCTAGTCTAACCCTCTAAGGGTGACAGTGGACCAAGTCAAGAGGTAGCCCGGTCACTCACTCATTTTAACCACTATTTCCCACCTCCCCTGGGTGTCCAAGGATTCCTTAGGGTCCCCCCCTACCTGCCCCGCCAACTCCCTCCCCCCTCCGAACGACCCCCTCCCACCCCACGAAGGGCAATGGCGTCGGTGAGGGACCCCCCTCCCTTCCCCCGCGCGTGGCGGGCTATTTTGGGAGATTGGGGCGGGCGCTCACGGAAGGGAATCAGAGTGGTGAATGTGGGGCGCATCAGTATTAGAAACGCGGAGCTTCCGCGACGTCCGATCGCCCGCGATCGGCCGAAGAATGGCCTGGAGGTGGTGGCCATGCAGAGCCCAGAGCTCTCGCGAGCAGGGTGGGGGGTGACTAGTAGGTCCATAGTTGTTGTATCAGTACTAATATCAGCTTTCTGATATTAGTAAGAGCTCAATTGAGGCAGATCACTGATATCACCTCTCAGCTAACAGATAGAATTAAAACGACAACATAGCGATATTTTTACTTTTTACTTTTAGTTGTAGTAGTACTAGTACCAGTACGTACGACCGCAGGCCGCAGGCCTCAGAGCTCTGCATACCCCTGCGAGCGAGGCCGCTGCGCTCCGCTCTGCTCGGCTACCCTCCAGAAACTGGGAGAAAGAACTCATGACAGAATGATGCAGGAGGGCGGGGCCGCCTAGAAGACAAAAGTACTTGGTTTGGTTAGTTGCATTCTGTCGAAGTTCTGGTCGTAGTGGCTCATTGAAGTTCACGTATGTGCAGGTCGCCAGAAGTGCGCGGTTCGAAGCCGTTGGGAGTTTTTTTGGTATCCGATGAAGGTCTTTCCTGGGCGAGCGTCTTTTTTGGATCTGTAGCAGGGAGTGGGCTGGGCTCTGTCAGATTATCATCAACGCCCCATTTTTGAGGATTCTTGCCCCAGTGGATTACTGTGCAGATCCTCCCACTTCTGAAGAGTGAGAGTGAGGTGGAGGTTCAATTGCACTCGCATACTCCCATTGCGCATCGCTCGCACTCTGTGGCTGTAGTCCCCTCGCGAGCGTGGCAAGGCATTAGCGGCGGCGCGGCGCCGGCAGTTTTGTTTTTAGGACGTCAGTTTTGTTGTTGCAGCTTGCAAGCTGATACAAGGTACTGATATCAGTGTAAGCTCCAAAACCCTGCGAGCTCGCGAGCTGACGCAACAACTATGAGTAGGTCGCACGCTGGTTCTTGAGGGTCGCACACACTCGTACTAACCCGTCCTGGCCCCTCGCACCGCAGGAATGCCTCGATTCGATCCGGCCCGACGCCCAGGGCCACGGCCACGGCCCGATTGACGTCGAGAAGCGCTCGCTTGGACGCCTGGAGGTGCAGCTCCTCATGTGGCCGTGCGGCGCGACGGCCCGGGATCGAAAGGGAGCTGCATGACCTGAGCATCGAACTCGAGTGACCAACAAATTCTGAACGATTCCTCTTACTGGACAGTGAGAGGATCCTTAAGGCTCGTAGCGTGTATGTCCGTGTGTATTTGGGTTTGTGTGTGTTTCGTTACGGGTTTTAAAAGCTGTGCGTGTGAATCAATCATCATATTTGCAGGTACCACTACGACACGTGTATTCACCACAGCACTCTGAGTTAGTTTGGCACACCGATCCTGGCTCGCGGCATGGCGTGTCACACACTCCGTTGTCATTGCACTCAAGTCCTTCACAGCACTCGTCGCCATAACTGCACGCCCCCCGTTTCTCGATACACGGTGGGACCGTACGGCACTTTTGGTCGGAACACACGAGATCGTGACAACAGTCTCCATCGTTTGCACACTCTCCATCCACATCCTTACATCTGTCTGGCTGCTTCTTATTCGTGAGTACCAACGCCACAACGATGGCGGCGACCACGGTGGCGACGACCACCGCGAGGGCAATCAAAAGTCGTTTCGATGGCATATTTACCCGTATGTCCATTTTTTTTTTCAACGTTCCGGCGTCGCGCTCGCCGTCGGCGTGGGTGCCCCCTTCTCGCACCACACGCTCGGGATCGTCGCCTTCGCCCTCGCTCCGCTGCATCCGCTCAACGCGCTCGTGCGCGGCACGCCCGGTGCCTCTCGGGACGCGCCCTTATGCCGAGCCAAGGCGACGGCGTTCTCGTCGCGTACGTGGTGCTGCTCGGCCTCTCCTTCGGGGTGCTCGCGGGGGGACGTCGCTTGGTCAGCAAGGGCGGCTGCGCGCCCTTTTCCGACCGGGTACCAAATGAAGGCAAACGACCTCCGTCTCTCCCCCTTCAGCCCTAGCGGCGGTCCAGCCGCTAGTCTAACCCTCTAAGCGTGACAGTGGGAGGAGGAGTCATGCCCAGATTCGTGACGCCTGCGCAAGGGGCAGCGATGTGTGTGTGAGTGTGCTGTTGCTGTCACGTGATGAGCATCTCTGGGCACTGGGTGGAGACAGAAGTGAAAGAGGGGGCTTGGGCGATGGTCAGATACGCGCGCGCGTGCGTGCGGACGCGTGAGGCAAGCCCGGTGCTCCAACCAGGTCAAGCACCTTTCGCGTGGCGCTCGCGCAGCGCCGTTCAGGTGATATAAAATGGGATCTAGCTCGCAGTGCGCGTCGAGCTAGGGGTTAGGTCTTGGATATTACCTAGGATTGGTATAGAGACGCCCTCCCATACCGCTACAGCTCCCAATGAGGCGGTCTGAGAGGCATGGGTGGACGAGGCGCAGCGCCGGACCGGCGCGCAGCACCTCCGAAGGTGCTTCGCCTCTTAAGAGATAGCAAGTAAAGTACATAGGGTGAATCATGTACATAGGGTGAAGATAGCGAGTAAAGTACATAGGGTGAATCATGTAGGTTTACTAATTCTTTACTCCGAAAGCTGCTGAAGAGGGGAAGCGGTGGCGGCGTTCTCGGCTCCCTCCCGCCTCCCCCGGTCTTTCCCTCCCTCCCTCCCTCCCTCCCTCGGCCTCGCTTGCCTGACCGGCGGCGCTTTCAGTGGAGCACTTACGGCAGAGCCAAGCCGAGCGCCCAATCCATGCCGCCACCGCTCTTCCTGCTTCTCGCTCTCAGCCTGACTCCGCCGCTCTCTCACCTCTCTCGTCTCTCTCGACCCTCCGGTCTCTCTGGCGTCTCTCGGCTCTGGCACGTCTATGCGACACCGCTCCGCGCCACGCGCGCTCGCCCACCGAGGCTGAGCGTGGATGCAGACTTCTATTCCGTGCTCGGCGTGAGCGAGGCCGCCTCTGCCGCCGAGATCAAGCGAGCGTACCGCCGCGCGGCGCTCCGCTCGCACCCCGACGTCAACAAAGCGCCAGATGCACAGCAACAGTTCGCCAGAGTGGTGAGCGAGCGGGCCGGCACCTGCTTCCAGAAGTCTGTCTGTGTCTTCCTCTTTCACTCTCTCTCACTGGGCCGGGCTATCATGGCTACCCTCGCCTCCGTGCCTGCCTTGCCAAACCACACGCAGCATGTCTCACAGCCTCACATGTCGGCACCATGACACGATTCCATGCGCCTCCCCTGCACTCACCCGCCTTCCACGACCCCATGAAAGGCGGAGGCTTACTCGGTTCTCTCCAACGCTGAAGAGCGCGCAAAATATGACCGGTGAGCGCGCTCCGCCTCGCTTCTTCACCAAGCTTGTGCACCACTCACCCGCCCGTGTGCGTACCTGTAGACAACGTCGTTCTGGCAACTGGTCTGGCTACGGCTCGACGTCCGCGAGGCCGCGTGGTAGCTCCGCCTCCTCGGCTGGGCGCACGCGCAGCGGAAGCTCTTCGGCGTGGAGCGCCGAGTGGGAGGCGCGCCGGCGCGCCGAGGACGCCAAGTACGATGTGGGCGGCGACTCTTTTGGCGCTTTCTTTGGCGACCTGCTTTCGGCGCTCAGCGATGGTGGCGCAGGCGGCTGGGTTTCCCTGCTCGAGGAGCTGACGCCGATGGACGCGGGCGAGTTGGCCGACATGCTCCGCTCGACTGATGTTGGTGTCCTCGAGGAGGAGCTTGCGTAAGTGGCCTGTGCGTCTAGGCGCTTCCACGAGCTAGCAACACCATTCCCTGAAATGTTCCTCCACGCCGTGTCCCTCGTCGGATGCACCCTCGCGCTCAGGTCCGCTCGCTTCGTCCAACAAACGCTGCGCGAGCGTGCACTGTCGCTCGCCGTGGAGGTCAAGAAGGCGGATGCTGAGGCCGCGAGTTGGGCTGCGCGAAGCAGCAGCTACTCCGGCTCGGGAGGCATGGCACGCGAGATGGAGAAGCAGCTGCGCCGAGAAGCCTTATCGCGTAGATCCGCGCTGGACTCCACCAACAAGCTGCTCGCGAGAGCGGCGGCCCGCGAAGCCAAGATAAAGTCTAGGATCGACGAGTTGCGCAAGGGGGGTGGTGGTGGCAACGCTAGCTCAGACAGGTGGCAACCGGGCAGGCCGTCAAGTGGTAGCCCAGG
>CM030943.1:2929402-2952402 GCA_018136815.1 Isochrysis galbana | reverse complement strand
TTGTGAAGGCTGACCCCCTCTCCCCTACTTTACTTTACAAGACTCTACTTTACTTTACTTTACAAGACTCTTACGAGTCGAGAGCGAGTGACATTTTTTGGGGGAGATTTACTTCGTTTGACAAACCATTTGAGCGAGATTTTAGGATGCTCCAGAGTGCCGCCGAAACGACGCACTGGCGCGCCCAGAGCCTCGTCTCTCGCGCGCGGAGGGAACCGCAGCCGCCAGCGAGGCCGACTCATGCCCATATATATGCCCATGCCTGACGACTGGCGAGTTGCAAGTTGGACGTTGCCACACATCCAGTCGGCGACGGAGAAGAGGAAGGATTTACGGCGGGAGGCGCGGCAGGATGAGGTCGGGGTGGGAAGATGGCGGAAGGCACGGCCTTTTGGACATTGGCGGGTTGGACGGGCTGATCATCTCCCATGGCTCTCGCTCGTCTTTCAACCATCCAGCGAACAACAGCACGCCTTCAAGCTTTGTCGGTGGGGCCAAAGGCTCTCCCCTTCCCAACGCGGAGGGTGCATCGCGCAAGCGCAACTGTGGTATGCGCGTGTCTTCAACTCTACGTTCGTCCTGCAAACGGAAGTATGACACACTGCCCAACTTTTTTATTCACCTCAGGCGAGAAGCGCTCAATCACCATCACCCACAGCATGGAAAAGCGTTCAATCACCATCAGCCTATACGTGGAAACGCGTTCAATCGCCATCACCCCCACAGCATGGAAAAGCCTTCAATCACCATGAGCGGCGCGCGCTCCATCGCGAAAACTATAACTATACTATAACAATAATTTTTGACTCCCTCATGTGAACTTAGTATAAACTTAGTTGATTGCCCGCGCCTTAATTAATACAAGAATACGTTTCGACATCTTGGTGCTTGGTGCTTATATTGGTACTCGACGCTCTTAGGACAACAACCTTTCCGCCGCCGCCGCAGTGACAGGTGGCTTACCCCATTCAGAAAGACCCCTGCCCCCCCCTCCGCTTTTTGACATTCAGAAAGTCCCCTGCCCATCCCTCCGCTTTTCGACCCGCCATGTCGCAATTTGTAGCTGTGGTACCGAATGAGAGCAAGCTGCCTCGCCGGAGCGGTCAGTGGTCACGTGACGGTACCATGTACCATACGCGACAAACTAAAACAATAGGTTTGCAAGGATGACTTGGATACATAAGACCTAAGCCCTCACCCACGATGATATCTGGGACCATTCGGCTGTGAGTCTCTTGTGGAGCATGCATGTTGGGCGATGAATGAAACGCGAATGGCCTATCAAAAACATCCGACGAAAATAGCGCTATAGTACTACGTATCAAGAGAACATTCGGCAGGGATCCCCGTCAACCCAAATGCCCTCATATCTTGGCCGGCTCCAATGTCTACACGGAAAGCGAAAAGGAAAGGCGAACCATGCCGTTGTCGCCGCCTGGCGTCGGGTGTAGCGGTTCTCACAAAATCCGTTGCCGTTGGGCACTTCGCGCTCTCTGCGCTCTTCGCCGCGTGCTCCAAAACCGAGTTTGTTTCCCACCTTGCGCCCCGCAGCACCCTTTGGACGGATAACTTCTCGAGCGCCGCGTCATGAAGACCGTCAAAGGAATGATCCGCGTCAAAGCATGCAGGAGGGTAGAATGCCATCACTTCGAATTGCGTTGTCGACAAGAGCATGCACGCCGTGGTGAACAACGAGCCTCAAGGCTCGTGCGTGACTTCCAAGGCACGCGTCGACGGCGCCACGGGATGCTCCGGGCAGACCCAATGTGGTGCTTCTTCGCGCCTCGCATTCTACGCAGTGAGCATGCTAGGCCGGCTCGAAGCCTTGACTCTCAGGCGGCGTGGCGGTTTCGCCTGCTCCCGTCAAGCTAGCACTTACGCCTCGCTTGGGGCGGAAGCGTGCTGCGGCGCTAGCGAGCGCGGCGGCCGCCGCTCCCAGCCTGCTCAACTCGGCTTCGCCGCGAGCCATGAGCTCTCGAATGGCGCACGCCTCTCGGAAAGCGCGCCGCGCCCTTGCGGGCGATGCGGATGCGCTTCTGTGCGCGTCGTTTGTGTTGAGTGTTTGCACGGGCGTCATGTTGGTGAACTCGAGCACTTGTTGCCAGGGCCCCGCTTCACTTGAACGCGCATGCGTGGTGCGGTTGCCGATGAATTGAGCAGCGGTCGCGTGTGACATCCGACCGGAATCGCTCCTTTCAGAACGGCGCCTCTCGCCGCCGCCAGCCTCTGACGGATGCAAGCCGCTGTCGTTGCCGCCGCCCGATCGTTGTTGGCCAAGGTGGAAAAAGTTGGATTCTTGTGCATCGGCGGTGGTGTGCAACACGACTTCCTCTAACTCACGTTCCCGCGGCGAGCTTAAGCGCAGCGGACTCGAGCCCAAGTTTCTAGCCTCGTCAAGCAGTAGACGCAGGTCCCAACGGCACATCGGGCACGTTGGCGATCGCCGCAGCCACTTGCGCAAACAGACCCAGTGCGCCTTATGCAACCCGCCGCAGGGCATGCATGCAATCTGATGATGGGGGCGAGGCGGGGCGGTCAGCTTCCGGGCGGCGCCAACCTTCCTCCGGCAAGCTCTCACTCGCGCAGGCCTTGGTAAGCGGCGCCTCACTTACCTCGTTCCCAACCGCGTACGGCTCGATGCAGATTGCGCACACGTGCGTCTCCGCTTCGAGCTGAGCTGCTGATGCAGTGGAGAGAAGCCGGCGTGGGAGGAAGTCGATTGTGAGCGTATCGATGGACGGAGCAGGCCCGAGGCTTTCGCACGATGAGTCTGTGGACCGGCGGCGGGGATTGGACTAGCTCACGCAGCTCAAACATCACCACTGTGCAAATGCCGCACGCGTGGCTCGCATGGCCGGTTGCGCAAGACAGCATCGATGATTGACAGCAACGCAGAGGGTGCGGGGCCTCAGGCTCACCATCTCTAGAGCGCAAGCCTGGCACCGAGATGCCGAGCGAGCGTCGAGCGCGCCGAGCACGAGATGGCGGCGATAGCTCATCCTGGGATGAAACCCACCTGCCACCGCAGAGGGAATGCGACGCAATAGTGAGAACGCCTTACCGCGATGAATGAGGGCTTGGCGGGGGATGGCCAAGTGATCGAGGAGAAGGAATGCGATAAGATATGGATCAGAAGGCATGTAGGCTGCAGGCAGGTTGGGGCCACGCGTTGAGTTAATGGGGCACGTGTAGGTGTCACACATGGAATCCCAGCGGCGCGCCGTTCGCCGGATCAGCGGTGGGCGCGCGGGAAGGACGTCAACTTCTGCTTGGGTGGAACAAGGAGTTGAGGGTGAGCGCGTGTGCAAGCGGCCGGTGAGTGTGCACAGCTCGCAATCAAGCTCTAAGAAGCGAGCATTCTCAAACCACGAGCCCTTTAATCGGCCCTTTGCAAAATCATCCTCTGCAGCTCTCTGGCTGCCTGGGCCCCCCTTTCACCCCTGTCACGCCCATGAATTCTCTCTCATCCTCCTTATCTCGCTCTCTGCGTCCCTCACTTGTAGCCCCTCGTTGTGCGTCTCCCGCCCTCGCCTGCTCCCTCCCTGGTGCGCGCGCCTTGTCGCCCTGCACCTCGACTGCTACTATTCCAACGCTGCTACTCGTGCGCTAGCTCTTTCTCACCTACGCATTGGCACATTCACTCTCTATCCCCCCCCCTTCCCCCCCCTTCCCCCCGCTCTCTCTCCTTCCGTCTCGCTTGCTCACCTGATGCCGGTTGCCCCGTGGAGATCTGGCGGCTATCTGCGCTCTCTTCCTGGCTGCGCTGCGGCCGATCTGTGGCGCTGGCGCTGCTGCGAGCGCTGCTTGCCGTCCCGCGCCACGCGAGGGGCGCGAGGGGGAAGAGACGAGCGACGGAGCGGCCGTCGGCCATCAGAGAGAGAGAGAGAGAGGTGGAGAGAGGGAGAGCGGGAGAGAGGGAGGGAGGGAGGGAAGGAGGGAGAGGGGGCGGGGGCGGAGGGAGTAGGGGCAGGAGGGAAGGAGACGGAGGGAGAGGGAAGAGAGGGAGAGAGAGGGAGGAGGTGGGGAGGGAGGGAGGGAGGGGAGAGAGGGAAGGAAGGAAGGAAACAGGCGGGAGGAGGAAAGGAGTAGAGTGTGGAGTGGACGGTGAGGTATTTTTATCTCCTTATATAGTCTATTTCATGACAAGCGGGCTTTTATTTAGCTTTCGTTTGCGCTAGTGAACGGCAACGGAGCCCTAGCGAGGGGGCGCATAAATGACCGGAGGAAAGAAGGAGAAAATAGAAGGCTCCACCGAAGGAACCGCTAGCCCTCCCCTTTTCCCCCTTCTTCCGCCGCACGCCGCACACGCGCCCCGCACCGCCCAAGCTGCTTCCAAGTTCCAAGCTCTCTCTCACAATCACACACACTTTACACATTCGGAGTACCACTCCCACTAACAAAAGAACTGAGGAGCAAACATAAGCGCTCGAAACACGAAGCAAACAAAGAAGGCGTCTTGGTCCTCATGGGCCCCGGATATGTGCTTGTTGGGTGTGTGTGTGTATGAGACCAAAAGCGTTCAATTATCCCCATCCCTTGTCGCATTCGCGAATCGACACTCGTTAGGCTTCTCTTCGTCGTTCGGTATTTATCGTTATAATTCTCTGCTTTTTCTCGTTCTCGGTCAAAAGCTTCGCTTCGCTTGGACGCATAGGATCTTGGGTTGTGGAGCGCCCTCTCTCTTTCTCTCGACGAGAAGGGAAGTTTCCCCCTAGTTGGGCCGTCAGTACTGATATCAGTACTGATGCATCAGTATCAGCTCCTGGGGAGCTGATATACTGATGTCAGTGCCTAGGGCGACAAGTTGAAAATAAAATTGAAAACAAAACTCCTAGAGGAGCGGGAACGAGGCTGCGCGCGAAAGGCGCGCCCGCTCTCCCCCTCCCCCATCCCCTGCCTCTCTCCCCCCGCCCACCACCCTGGCCTCTTCATCTTCACATGCACTTGCTTGCTCTCTCTTTGTTTGTGCTGCCCTCCCTCTCTCTGTCTCTGTGCGCATGCCCCGCGCTCGCGCGCCCGCGCGCGGTCGGTCAGCATGCTTTGGCATGCTCCCCTTGGCGCGCGCTGTACCTCCCCCACCCTCCCTCCTCCCTCTCCCTCACAGGCTGGGCTGGGCGGGACGCTCGCGCGCGCTCCCCCACCCTCCCTCCTCCCTCACAGGTCACAGGCTGGGCTGGGCGGACGCTCGCGCGCGCACATGCAAGAACACACAGTCAGAGCTATTGCCCTAGTGCCGTCGCACATGCATTTATCCCTTTAGTGCGTTGCGCTGCATTGCTACGCTCATCCCTTCCCCCCCCGCTGTTCGCAGATTTACGAAGAGACCACAAAATGGCGGCGAGCATGGCCAGCATCGACATCGAGCACGTGGACGTGAACGATGTCAATGAGAACGACGACACGGGCTTGGAGGGGGAGTGCTGGGGCAGGCAGCCGCTCTCCAACCTCAAGGGCTCGGCTCTCGAATGGTCGACAGTCGTCGAAACGAGCGGCCGCAGCAAGAGCACCAAATTGAAGCAGTGTCTTTTTTGTGGTTTTCACTACACCGGTGGCCGGTGGGCCATTTCAGATTCGTGCACATCTGGATCCGTCTGTGAAACCACGTACCATTCGTTTGTGCGTGCCAAGCGAGCAGTGGCGTGATCGTAAGGCTGAAGTGCTTGTGGAGCTGCGTAGGCGGACCGCTGCATTTCGTTTCGATCTAGAATTTTGTCGTCGTGATTTTGATGCGAATGAAATGCGGGACTTGAAGCAGGTTCTGAAGCAGATGGCCACCCCTGCTCACTCATATCCGGCTTTGCTAGCTCAACTAGCTGACTTCGAGGAGGCTTGGAGCAGTGGAGCGCACGATCTGAACAATGAGGTGGCCTTTTCCGAGCGGGCTAAGAAGATGCCGTCTTACAAATGGGCTCGAATTTACTTGTGCTTTTGGCCTGAATTGTGTTGGGCAGCGATGCGTTTGCTTGCGATGAACTGCTCTGCTTCCGGATGTGAGACCTCTTGGTCAGTGGAAGGATGGATCCACTCAAAGAAGCGCGAACCGTTTGGGCCAACTCACAGTTGAAAGGCTTGTGCGTGCTCACACAAATCTGTTGTTGGAGGAGGTGCTCGAGGATTGGGAGAGTGCAGTGTTGCCATGGGAGCTAGAGATGGTCATCGACGAGCCCGATGAGTAAGTACTATATGATAGCAATGTTAGAAGTTATAATGTAGGGGCGTAAGCTGATATCAGTACTGATGTAAGTACTGATGTAAGTGTGAGCTCAAAACCACCGTAAGCTTACGGGCTGACAGCCCAACTAGGAGTTTCCCCACTCCCCACCTTTCTTCATCCTAGGTGCTTCGCAAATAGGTTTAATTCGCTATCTTCTCCGCGTTTCTCTATCTACTTCAGTGATTGCAATCAGGTTTAATTTGCAATCTCTTCGCATCTCCCCCTTAGGCACACCGCACTTCTTTCGTCTTATTCGATAGGTCTCTTGGATCTTGGAATCTTCGTGCGGCAGGATTGCCTCTCGTTTCCATTATGGTGCGATTCCCCTTCCAGACGGGATCGCCGATAGATCGCCTTCTGATCGTCGTCCGTCGTCGTCTGCCCAGAGTGTTTGGGTTTGATTTCAGTCGAGTTATGTGAGAAAGTCGTGGGGCGAGAGTCGGAGTGTTTTCCTGGGTGTCTTTGTCCGTCGTCCTGTCGTCAGTCGTCATCCGTCGCTCTCGCTCTCGTCGCTCTCGCTCTCGTAACACTCATACCCTACCATCTCGCCTCGCCTCGCCAGCCCCTGCCATCACAGCCCTCCTCTCACTCGCCCTCGCCTCTCGCCGCTCGCTCGATGTCGCTCTCGCCGCCGTCGACGTAGTGAGTGTGGTGTCGTCATCTCGTCGGTCCATCGGACTCTATCCGTCTTTCGTCTGTCGTTCTTCGTTCGTCGCTCTCGTTCTCGTTCTCGTCCCCGTTCTCGTCCCTCGTTCTCAACACTACCTCAGCACCAAACCTCTCCACTCCCTCAGCCCGAGCCTATCCATCCCGACCCGCCCAGCCATGTCCGCTCCGTCGTCGCGCTCGCCCTCGCTCAAGCCCGTCCTCCCGCCTTCCTCTGCTGAGGAGGTGGTCCAGCCCGCCATTCCATCACTCCCGGCCACCTTCGCCGCGCCTCCCGCCGATCGTTTCCCTTCCGTATCGTCGCATATCGAGCCAATGGTCATGCTCGATCCGTCATCCGTCACACCCCCGAAATTTGGGTGGAGCGGGCCCGAAACTTAGTTAAATGTGTGCGAAATTTCGAAACGAAGTTTGGGCGGGTCCGAAACGAAACTCTGGCCTGGGCCAAGCCCCGGGTAGCGGGTAGTAGCCGCTGCCGCTGCCAGCGGCCGCGCGGCCGCTGCCCTAGATGGGAAATACGTATTTACCATATTTGGCCAGAGACCAAATACATATGTATTTGGCTGTATTTGAAGCGTGGCCTGAGTTGTAGGCCTCGAATGTATTTGAAATGGATTTGGCCGGAGGCCAAATACGTATGTATTTGGCTGTATTTGCAGGCCCTTGCACCGTATTTCCCATCTAGGGCCGCTGCAGCCGCGCCATCACATATCACATCCATCCACTTCCACTTCATGGCCCAGATGGGACAATAGGCTTCTAATAGGTTCTATTAAGAGGTCAAGAGGCCTACCAGACCTGTTACCTGTTAATAGGTAATAGGTAAAAAAAAACCTTTCACTATTCTCGCCTCGCGCGTGGCTATAGGCCTATACTATAGGTACCGCTATCGTAGCCACGCCCAAATCATCTCGGATCCCTTCCTCTCCCTAGTAACTTAGCTCAGAAGTCAGAAGCCAATCATATTCATAATATACATCACATACTCATACATCTATAAAATTAGTAAAAAGAGTTTTATTTTGACCTGTTACGGACCTATTGCGACCTGTCAATAGGTCCTCTTAATAGGAATAGGCCCCCGAAACCTGTTGACCTTGTACCTGTTGTCCCATCCGGGCTTCATGGTTCATGGGCCTAGACTCCCTACGGATCACCAAACTCCCATGCCCCATACATGGAGCGAAGGCCTGTAGAGGCGGGCAGCAGGTGAGCAGCCAGCGCGCCAGCCACTCGCCGTCTCGCGCCAGAGTTAGAAAACCTTAAGAACCACCTTAGACTAGAGCTTAGATCTAGAAATACAACATAATCTCCCAACACCGGAGATAAACTCTAAAATACTATTGGTGCTCGAGCGCTCAGTGGGCGCGGCGGGCGCGATGGCGTCGGTGGTGCTGGTGATGATGGATACGAATGAGCCGGAGCTGGCGGCGTGGGGGAGGCGCGGCTGCAGGTGGGATGTGTTTTGCCCGCCCTTCTTGACCCCGTCCAGCGCGCGCGGGGCGCGAGCGGGGGGATGGGGGGCTAGGGGAGGGGGAAGGGAGGCAGAGGCGGGGGAAGGCAGCAGGCAGGGAAGATCGAGGTAGTAGTGAGAGCACACGAGTTTGGTGAGTGCAACGGCATGGGCAAGGAGAGGGAGCGCCCGTGAAACGAGCAGCGAGGGTCAAGAGAGCAGGCCGCTCGTGGGCCACAGAGCAACAGCGACGCCGATGCTCACACTCACTTCTGCAACGCGACCTCTTTCAGTAAGGCCTTAGGTGACATGGACGTGGTCAAGGACGTCAACGTGGGCACGCTCACATATTACCTGAACCTGCAGTGAGCGCCCATCCCCCTTAGTGTTGATTTACACGCCGTGGCAGCTCCGCGCAGGCGGCAGCACCAGGAGCTGAAGAGAAATTTGGGGGAGGTAGCAGCACCATCTTGCAATTCTGGGCTCAGCATGTGCAACACCAGCCAATGTGCCTTCCCCTCTTCTCGTCCCTACCCCTCTCTCTCACTCCTTCTGTATTGTTGGCTTATGTCGCGGGTGATATATGGATTCGGTGCAAGACTGGTACCCTCACCTCTGTCTCTCAGATACGCAAGAAAGCACGGGTATGAGCTCGTCTTCTACAAGCTACAAGGCGAAGGCTGCAAGAATTATGTTTGTGGCGCGGGATGCTCGCACGAGCGCTACGGGCCGCGCCATCCTTCCTACTGCAAGGTGGGTCATGCCGAGGACGCTGCAACACCTTGGCCGATCGGCATCTCAATGGCTGAGCACGCATTTAGTGCCCACGTGCTCGCTCGCCTCGCGCAGGTCGCCGGGTTGGGCGACGCGTTGAGCTCCAAGCACGATTGGATTGTTTTCCTCGATTCAGATGCCTTCATGGTCCGCCTGCTTGCCCACCTCTGGATAGCTGGTGGAGGGTCGCGCCAGCCAGCGTTTTTCGGGGCCATCACCTCGCGTTGTGCCCCGGAGGTTTTTTACCCGCTCCCTGTTGCACAGGCAAACGCCACGCTCTCGCTGCCGCACCTAATCGCGTCATTCGGCGGCATTCTTGATTCAAAGCCTATGCAGGCATACGCGTCGACTTCCGTCTCGGGCGTGCCGGCTACGGCGGCTGAAGGCTTCTTCGGCTGGGACTGGCCCTACACCTTGGGACCCAACATGGGCTTCATTGCACTTCGCAATACGCCCAATATGAGGGAGCTCGTCCGCGACTGGTAAAGCTTACCCGTGCCCGCCAGAGCCTTGCACTGTCCACCTTCTCTGCCTTCGTCTTCTAATCATGCTTGCTCCCGTATGGCGCCCTCGTCTCTGCCAACGCATGCTCGCAGGTGGAACATGGATCCTCTTGGCTTCTCAATGGTTCATCCTTTTGAGCAGCGGAACCTGCAATGGGGCTTGATGCACATGCGCCGATTCCAGCAGCGACTTCAAACTCTGGTGCACCTGTCGCTGCCCCGCGCGCGCAAGCTGCACGCGGGCCCCCCGAGCTAGGAGTCGCTCATGTTACGCTTGTTACCCTGGGGTTGTCATTGCTGCAATGGCGTAGAATCTGGTCACGATGGACCCCGAGACGGGCGCTAATGCCGTGGCACATCTCGACCATAATCTTGGGACCAAAAATAGGCAGTGGACTATGGTGAGCGAGCCAGGCTTAGCATCTGCTTGTGTTGAAGATCATACGAGCGCTGTGTGCCAAAGAGGCCGTCTGAACTCGCTTTGCACAATCGCCACCCCCGGCCTACCCACGCCTCTCCCGCGTGCTCGGTGCGCAGAGTCTATCGACTGCGGAGTACTTGTGCGCCGCGGACACGCCGGGTGGCTTCTGCAACAAAAAGGTGCGCGAAGCGTGCACAGCGTGTCTGCGCGAGGATGGAAGCGTCCAAACGGGCGTGATTGCACGGCCTTCCCGCCTGCCTGGTTTCCACGCCTGCTGGCCCTACTAAAACTTTTCTCGTTTCGTCGCGACAGCTTCAGCGCGCTCTGGAGACGTTGAGAAATCGCCCAACCACATGGGAAGGCTGGAGCCACGGTAAACGGTCCAAGTTGCTCAGGACAGTGCTGACCGCCGCATGTGAAGAATACAAGGTGCGATCGGAGTGAGCGTCGCACTCTGCCGGAGCTCGCATGCTCATCGGGCTTGACCACACACCACCTTGGTGCGAGCCGTGCTCTTTACCCACCTCTGCCGCTCCTCCCTCCAGGCGACGGGCCCACACGCTCCTGCCATCTCATTCCACGCGACCGCCGTCGCGAAGAGAGTCCTCCGGCAAGACGGACCCAAGCCGCTGAGCGCGTTGGCGGGAACACCATTAGTGCTCGTTAACTGCTCGGACGCTCCGGATATAAGGGACTGGCAGACGTGAGCTGCCCGCCCTAGCTAGCGGCATGCATGGTCAGAGACCTGTGTTCTTGCTCGGGGCCTAGTAGTTGATGCTGTCCGTAGCTGCACCGAACAATCCAGCTCATGCAAGGGGATCACGAAGGCTCGTGTACGGGTTGCGCCTCCTTGGATCGACCAAGAGCCCACCCACACCCCTTGCTTGGCCACTCAACTGGACATCACATCCCGAGTGTAGGTGGAGCGTTGCACACCGGTGTCGAGGAGGCCTGAAGACATGCTCGTCTCCCTACTCCGTGCTCTCCTTGCGAGGGCCTTCGCGTGCTCTCGGCCGCGCGGGCATAAGAGATGGACTATGCCTCGCCATTGCAGGGACACGAAGTGCCCGGCAGCCGTACGCAGTCCTCGCGGCGCTTGCGCCGTGCAATGAAGTCGAAGACGTTGCGTCCAGTGCTGGGCGAAGCTCACCCGTAATGCGGCCACCACGCCCCCCGTCCGCTTGCTGTAGCCCTGCACGATTGGAAGCCAATGGAAACAGGGAGGTTGTTCTTCGAGCCGGCATCATCATTCGAAGCGTGCCATCGCGTCGACTCCAAGCTCTTAGTTCGGCCCTCAAGGCTCCAATCTTGCCCCCCACCCCTCCTTCCGCCCGTGCTCGCGCCTCCGCCTCCACCACCTGCCACCTCTCTTCATCCCTTTAGGGGCAACTGCGTGGTGAGCTTTCATTTTCCAATGGCGAGGCATTCGTTCGGGGCGGCAAATTTGCTCCGACGGCGCCGACTGAGGGCGCTGAATTGCTGGTGTCATCGGCAGATGTTGGGGCGCTACGTGCCGGCCTCCCGGAGCATCAAACAGGCGAGTAGACGCAGCCCACGAGCACTTCACACGCGTTCGAGCAACCATGACGTTGGTGTCTCCGAGATGCCAAGTATCCGTGAAACGGCCTTAGACATCTGCCTTGTCGATGACAAGCGCGTGCTCGCTAGACCCATAAGAGCGTCTGCACCCATCCGCACTCAGACTGCGGTTTTTGGTCGGATTGCACCGGGGTACGGGTTGTGCTACCAAAACCATGTTGGAAGCTACTTGTCAACGATACGCGGGCATGCGGCGACGCAGAACCCATGATTATTTCGATCCTCAAACGAATGCAGGTAAGTTACACATGTCGAAAGTGCTTTCCCGAAGCATCACTTTTGGGTGAGGCTGATGGGTGCCGTCGCCGTCGTGTTTTGCGCCTTAACCGTATTGTCCGCTCGCTCTCGAGGCTCCCATCCTTGTCGGCGCTGCCCAAGTCAGCTGCATCCATTGCGCCCTCCCGCGTTGCCGTCCTTTTAATCGCTTGTTTAGGAAAATTTAGACGCAGGGATGAAATCGATGAAGAAAGATCTACGGGATGGATTTGTGCTCGGCCCTGCTGGACCGGTGAGCGTCCGTGCACTTCACATGGCGACGCCGCTCAAAGTCCACGTGTAGTGCACCACCGCAGCCGGCGAACCTCCATACGGGAGGGCTGTGCCGCTGCAAATATCCCGGTGCTTTTCTCCCAGCACCTTTCATACTCGTAGGTGCGAAGGCGGGCTCTCGGCACGAAGGGTGACAACGACCACTTGTGCATGTCCACCTGGCGAGCAACATTTGCCGAAGGCGCTCCCGTCACCTTTGGACGTAAGCCCTTCGCTTTCTCTCGACAAACACGGCCAAAATTGCAAAGCCGCACGCATCGCGTGCTCGCACGTGACAACGCTGCCAGGCTCTCACCATGCGTGCTCGCAGCTGAAGAGATTGAAAAGGCTACTGCATGTAGCCATCTCACCACCATATCCTCGACTTCTCAGGTTGCCCGCGCTTCAATCCGAAGAAGAAGTGGGCTTCCTCTTCCAATTTTGAGTGGCTGAGAGTTTCCGTAGACAACGCAGCGATCGGGGGCAGACATCGGCTTTACCGCTCTGCCTCGTCGTCTATCAAACTTTCCCCGGTAAAGGCGCCGCATCTCTGCGTTGCAGCGCCGACATTGCTGCCTAGTCCATGAGGAGCCTTTGCTCAGCGGATCGACTCAATGATGCACAGTTGTGAAGCCAATGCCATTGCGAAGGGACTCTTCGAACCATGCGCCAGCCGAATGGGATGCCTATAGATTCACAGTGGAATATTAAGCGGATGCACTCGCCCATCCGACCTGTTGCGCAGCTATCCAAAGCTATTGATGCCGCTTAATGCTGGTCATGGTGGGGGATTGGGTCGAGACTCCCGAGGGAGTCCCTCAACTCGCCGCGTGGATGCGTTGACTAGATACTTAGCGGACTTCTCCTTCTAATTATTGTTGTTGGGTTGCTATAGATGCTTGTTTCCTACAATCTGTAAAGCAATGGCAATGAACACCCGGCCGTGCTCCTGCACCTGCTTGGAACCATCTCATAGTAATCTTATGATTGGTCGCCATTAAGGGGGGCGCTCGCCCCCCCCCCCCCCCCCATTTCTCGACTCCCCTCATGGGAGGAGAGAACCATCCACCCCCCTGCGCTGCCTCTTGGCATGCGGGGGGGACTCACCCGGACGGCCCAGAATCTCCCAGAGAGCTGGGCACAGATCACACGCCCTGTCCCGCGCTGGCCTGCTTCTCGCTCTGACCAAGCCCTCCTCCCCCTGCCTAAGTTGTTCCACCGGTATGCAGGTGCCACAAGGTTTGAGGAGCCCGCATACTGTGCGGTACCTGGAAAAAACTATTGTTATAGTTTTAGCGATGGAGCGCGCGCCGACCGCTCCCACCTCCCAGCCCCCCGCCGCCACGACGCCCCACAGGGGCCGCCCCAAGCCGCCGGAGCCGAAGCGCTCGCAGCAGGCCGCCCCACTGACAGACAGCGACGTCGACATGATCCTCCCACCTTCGCCTCCCCACCAGCCATAGAAGCAGGGGACAGGAAGGGCCCTGTTCCCTGCAGACCAGCAGAGCCAGCCTCTGGCTCTGCCGCCTCACTCCACTGGACTATCAACCCAACAAGGACTCCCCATGGTGGGTGGCAGCCATGCTGCCACCCCCATGGTGGTAACTCCTACCAGCAGTGCACCCCTCGGGGGCGGGCACTTCACACAACAGACAATCATGGAGGCCTTTACGGCAACCAACCCTTCTTTGAACATCAACCAAAAATCGTACGCTGAGGCGGCCGGCCCCAAGGGGAAGCGCCCACAGGAAGCACAGAAGGCTCCTCAATCCACCCAACAGCCCCAGCCGCCCTCGCGCAAGAGGGCTGACCCATAGTCGGAGCCCAAGCCGACTCAGACCACCAACACTCAATTTGCCTCCCCCCCTCATGATGATAAGGAAGAACCGGATGACACCCCTTTCTTCATCCAGCTAGCTCAGCTAGCCGAGGACAAGAAGGACATCAAGAGCGAGGATGTTGCCACCTACATGAAATATCTTCTTTCCAAGCTAGAAGGCCTGGATGCCACTCCAGACGGGATGGACAAAGGACGCAAAGGTCCTTGGATCTTTTATGTCGATGAGGAACGAGCCTCGGCCGGAGATCATAAACCCCAGCCGGAGACCATAAACAGCTACATTGTCATTGCCAAAGTTGCATTTGTCAATGCGATTGTTAATTGTCTAGGAACAAGTAATGGCACACACACTCACTCTCATAAACATAGGGGATAGGCTACTACAGCTGCTTGGCGCCCCACAGTTTGGCCACCGCCGCCTCCTCTGTCTTCCGCCTGCGGCTTCGCACCTGCGCTCGCATCTCCGCCTCCGCTTCTTCTTCAGCCAAGGCGGCATGGCTCGACTCGTATGTGACGCGGAGCCGCGCCATCTTGCGCGCTCGCATCACCTCCGCGGAATCAGGCGAAGAGGGAGGAAGGGCCACGCCACACGGGGGGCTAAGAAGAACCGAAGAAGGGCCGCTGCTGCTTCCTGAACCCCGCTTGGCGTAATCGCGCGGCGAAAAAAGAAGAAAGCGCGCGGGGAGGAAGACGCCTCCGGATTGATCCTCGCGCACGCGCAGTGGGGGGCATGACGTGCGCTACCGACACTGAATACAAACACACTCCACCCGCGTTTCGTTACGAGGGGCCGCTCCCAAAAGAACGCGATGCGGGTCGTCCCCCCTCGCAATAAAATTCGGGTTAGGACAGGTAGGCGCCTCTTGGGTCGACGAAGGATGCACGTGGTGCCCTTTTCGCACTGGAGCGCCGATATCCCACTACACACCGCGATGCAAGCTAGCCCAGAAGAAACCTAGCCTAGCCCGACTCTCCAAAGGAGACGAGGAGCTCGACCAACCAAGAAACCTCTTACTCATTCCGAACCCCAACGCAGAGAGACTCCCTCCTCCATTCCTTCCGATACTGCACGCTCTCGCGACGCACACCGGCTAATCTGACAACGTTCCGCGTGAGGGGGTAGGGGGGGAAATCAACAACTTCCCGGGGTCGATGCACGACTCGGGGAGGAGGGCTGCGCGAGCGCGCGGCGTTCCCCAGAAAGTTGTTTGTTTTCCCCCCTCCCCCTGTCAGATTAGGGTGCGTGGGAGGTGCTCGCTTTTCTAGGGCTAATCTGACAACGTTCCGCGTGAGGGGGAAGGGGGAAAAAGAAACAACTTCCTGGAGGCGCTGCACCACTACTTGGCGGGGTGGACTGCTCGGCCGGTGTGCGTTCCCCAGAAAGTTGTTTGTTCTCCCCCCTACCCCCTCACGCGGGAGGGTGTCAGATTCGTGCGCGGTCTGTGGCCCACTAGGGAGAGCTGCGGTCTTCTCGAAGGTCGATCCGCGCAACCTCTGGGCTAGCATTAAAGGAAGCAGCACGCTTCCGGCCTTTTGGAAGCAAGCCCTAGAAAATTTCAGACGCATTAAGCTCCTTAGGGAGACCAACTCGAGGGAAGGGACCCGGGGCTCTCCAATCTGGCATAACTATTTCCATAAAGCTCCGGCACTACATCATTCACATAGGGCGAAATGGGAGTCTCTACCGTTCACAACACTATTAACCCGGACACGGGAGATATATACACCACGGAAGAATGTGCGGCATACATACCAGACGGAGAACGTTGGCTACGCCATGGAGGCAATTACATATCACATATCGGTAGCTCCTTTCTTGAAGTCATGGGAAAAGATAGCCGAATGGTCTAGATCAAGAATGGCGGACGACACTACGGACTATATGGACCTTCTGAAAGAGAAAGCGGTGTCATCCCTCCCTGCTCTTGCTCCGGAGGAGCACGAGTTAGTCCCCCAGGAAGACCCGGATGCGCACGATCTAGGCGAAATTCTAGTAGACAAAGAACAGAGGTACTATCTGCGCCGGAGCCCGCCCCTTACTCCACTTGCGAAACAACCGCCCCCCCTCTGTTACTGTTATATTTATAATTTTCCTCTCTTGTTTTATCTTTATGCAAAGCTTCCCCGATCGCTTCACGCTTCACGGCGTCCGGGGCCTTCGGCCCCGGCCGCTTCACCATCACCTCACGCCGGGGCCTGCGGCCCCGACTGCCTCTCCTAGAAACTCAGCCAAACTCATATGCATTAGCCCTCCGTAGAAACTCACTGAACATGTGTTTCACATGTAGCATGTAGGGAGGTGATTAACCTCCTTTGGCCTTTGGAGGCGACAATTCCCGACTCTCCCGGGGGGGAAGACACTAGAGATAAGTTATAAGTTAACGATTTGGACGGACTTCAAGAGGAAAACATCCTCGATTCTACTCGCGAAGGCCCGAAACTGACAGGAGCCAACACCTCCTGTTGCCGACGCAAGTTTAAAGTTAGTATGAGGCTAGTGGCTAGGGATGCTAAGCCAACAAGATGATGCTCTACAAGACTACCATTAGAAACGAGTAGAGAAGTAGAGAAGTAGAGAAGGAGCGCGTGGTAGTGGGCTTACTATTGTAGAGGCGCTGGGGAGGGGGGGGCGAGAGAGGGAGAGGGAGAGGGAGGGAGAGAGAGAAGAAAGAGAGGGAGAGTAGAGAGATAGAGGAAGAGGGAGGCAGGGAGGGAGGGAGGGAGAGAAGAGAGGAGGCGAGAGCGGAGATCTTTTGTGGGGGAACAAGCCAAGAGAGAGAGAGAGGGAGGGAGGGAGGGAGAGGGAGAGAGAGAGAGAGAGAGAGAGAGAGAAGAGAGAAGAGAGAAGAGAGAGAGAGGGCGGCGGCGGCGGGGGGCGGGAGAAGATCTCTCTCTCTCTTATTCCCCGTCCTCTCTCGGTCTTTGCCCCCCCCCCCCCGCCCCTAAAGACCGAATTCTTACTCTCTTCCCTTTTGAGCCCCAAATGTTCTCCCCATCTGGTCGTCATCTCCCCTAATCTCTCTCCCCCTCTCTCTCTCCCTCTCTCTCTCTCTTCTCTCTCTTCTCTCTTCTCTTCTCTCCCTCTCTCCCTCTCTCCCTCTCTCTCTCCCTTCTCTCCCTTCTCTCTAACTCTCTCCCTCTCTCTAACTCTCTCCCCCGCCGTTATCCCGTGAGATTTGCTCTGTGTTCCCGTTTCTCTCCTATAATATACGTTTCCTCCCCCTTTTTCTCCTCTCCCACGACGACCCGCTGCATTTGCTCAGAGTGAAAAGAAGAAGAAACGGCCCCCCCGCCGCCCCCCAAACACAGAAGAAGAAGAAGAAGAGAAAGAAGAGAGACCCCCCCCCAAAGAGAGAAGGAAGAAGAGAATGAAGGAATGAAGAGAGACCCCCACCACCAAAACACAGAAGAAGAAAGGAATGAAGAGAGACCCCCCCGCGCCCCCAAAGAGAGGAGAAGAAGAGAATGAAGGAATGAAGAGTGAACCGCGAGATTACAGAAGACGGAATAAGAGGAGGATGGTTTTTTCTTTGCTGAGAGAGAAATGAAGAAGAAACGCCCCCTCCCCCCCCCCCCCCAATCACAGAAGAAGAAGAAGAAGAGAACGAGGGAATGAAATAAGAGAACCGCGAGATTACAGAAGACAGCGGGACGATGAGAGAGAGGAGGATGGTTTTATATTTCCTCGCCTTCTCTCTCTCTCTCTCTCTCTCCCCCCTTCCCGCCCCTCTCGACTTGCCCCTTCTCGTCTGGAGTTGCTCTCTGCTCTCAATTACGGATTCGAGAGGAATTCTAACGTTGCGAGGACCCCCCCCACTCAGAGGGAGGGAGTGGCGGAGGGAGGGAGAGGCCTCTCTCGTCTCATCAGTGCTGGCTTCCCCACGGAGCAGGGTGGGGTGAGGAGGGGAGAGGAGGGAGCGGGAGTCTTCCGGGGGGGGGGGGGGGGGGGGGGGGGGGCGGGGCGGGGGGGGATCAGTGAGAGCCGAGAGAGCGAGCGAGCGAGCGAGAGAGAGAGAGAGAGAGAGAGAGAGAGAGAGAGAGGGAGAGAGAGAGAGAGAGAATGGCGTCTCCCTCTCAGCTGCGTGGCTCTTCCAAAGCGGAGTGCTTCGCGTTCTGCGGCATCCTAGGCGAGGGCCAGTTTGGCCGAGTGATGATGGCGAGGCGCAAGGCTTCGGGAGAGATTGTGGCGGTCAAGGTGCTGCGCAAGGCCTTTCTGGTCAAGCAGGGCTCGAGGTCAGTCACGCACGCAATCTGCGAGAAGACGGTGCGCGTGCTGGAGAGCGGGGGGCATGAAAGCCAAGGTGGTGGGGGGGGGGGTCAACGGGGTGGGAGATGGGGGTGAGGGGGGCACGGGCCAGAGGGGTGGGAAGGCATGCGAGCATGGAGTGGAGGGCTGGGCTTCGACTGCAACTTGTTTGGGGGCGGAGGAGAGGTGATGCATGGGCGAGGCGGCGGCGGGAGGGGGGGGGGGGGGACACCGGAAGTCAGCGTGGGGAGTACGGGTGCAAGGATTGGGGCAGTGGCGCCGGAGGTGGCTATGTTTGTATGCTTGCGCGCAGGTTGCGATGCGGCAGGAAAGGGGGAAACAGTGCGGCACGGCTGGATGCGGGGAGTTGGGGGACAAGGGGACGTTCGGAACGAGGAGGGTAGGGCTAGTACGAGAGAGAACGCTGTGGAGGGGAGCTGGGCCCGTTTCACGCTCAACTCGCCTCGCAGGTGCTGCAAGAAATGGCACGGAAACGGCATCCTTACATCGTGAGCCTGCAGCAGTCCTTTCAGGATGAACAACACCTCTACCTCGTGATGGACTTCGTGGGCGGCGGTGACCTCTTCACGCTTCTCGAGAAGCGGCGGCGTTTCCCCGAGGAGTGGGCGCGCGTCTATGCTGGCGAGATCGCACTCGCGCTGCAGCACTTGCATGAGGAGGGCATCATCTTCCGCGACCTCAAACCAGAGAACGTGATGGTTTCGCTTGATGGCCACCTCAAGCTGACCGACTTTGGGCTGGCCAAGAAGGTGGACGTGGGTGCCGTCATGCGCGGGAGCTGTGCGTGTTCCTCGGCCACCCGCCACCGCCCAGCCACCCGCCGCCGCCCCCGGTCGCCGGCCGCTGGCCTACGTCCTATCCTGCCGCCCCCTTGCCGGCCACCTCGCTTCCGCCCAGCCATCTGGCCATCTCTCCCATCGGCGCGCGTCTGCCTCCTGTGCCTTCCTTTACAGGCGTCGGCACGCCGGAGTACATGGCGCCTGAGCTGATGACACGTCAGGAGTATGGCGCCAAAGTCGATTGGTGGACTCTCGGCTGCCTGCTCTTCGAAATGGTGGTGGGCCGCAGCCCGTTTGCAGGCGACGACTTGAAGCAGCTCGTGCACGACATCACCACTATAGACCCCAGCATCCCGCGGCGTGTCTCGCCCGAGTGCGAGAGGCTCATCCGCAGGCTGCTCGCCCGCGATCCCGATGCGCGGCTCGACGGCGCGGGTATGCGCACCGAGCCCTTCTACGAGGGCTTCGATTGGGACGCGCTACTCCGGATGGAGATCCCAGCACCGTACGTGCCCACAGCCGAGGCACTCGAGAGCGACCTTTCGTCGCACTCCGAGCAACGCGACCGGCTACAGGTGTGCGCTCCCACCTGCCTCTCCATACCCGACTCCCCTCGGCAACCACTCGCTCAACCCCGTACTCCCTGGGCCGTCCGCCCATCCACCCGCCTGCAGGCTGAGTTTGGTGACGAGTGGACGTCGCGAGCTAGTGACGACGCGCCGATCGCAGCGCAGCCAAGCATAGGGGAGGGCACCGCGACGAGCGCGCTCGCGTTGGAGCTGACGGCAGACGGCACCATTTGGCGCATCACGGGCTCGCTCAGCAAGCTGCTCGGCTTTGCTCCCGCGCAGGCGCACGAGTTGTTCGGGTACAACCTACTGAAGGCGGCGGGCGCCGACCGGCCATGCGTCGACCCCGAGAGCAAGCCTGCTTTCGTCGCTGCCTTCGACGACATGCTCCAACGTCTGCGCGCGGTGAGTGGCAATGGCGGTGAGATTGAGCCAACACGCGGCGTTATTCATCGGCCAGTGTGCGTGCTGCGGCCGGGTGATCGGCCCCCAGTCCATCTCGCCTTTGCTTTCGAGGAGACGGCCAAGCTCACGGAGCACAGCGTCGCGTTGATGCCCACCAGCGAAGCTCATGCTGCCATCACCATCACCTTTGCGGACGTCAGCCGCGCCGAGGAGGTCAAGCTGCTCGTGCGTCGACGGCTCGACCTCTCCTTCAATGAGCGCGCCGATGACAATGAGCTCGCACGCATCTTCGCCCCTGACTTTACAATTAGCCCGAGCAGCACGCGCATGCCTGCGCGCGCTGGCGCACTGTCCAAACCCCCAATAGACCGCTACCTAGAGCGGCGCGCGCTGCTGGTGCGTGCGTTCCCCGACCTGCGCTGCAGTGTGGTCGACCAGACGTGCTCGGACAGCCGGGTCGTCACCTCGTGGGCCTGGTCAGGCACCCACAACGGGCCGCTACACTTTGAAGTAGACGGCCAGTTTGTCGACATCGCTCCAACGGGCCGGCGCGTGCAGATGACGGGTGTCGCGTTCGACGTCTTTCGCGGCGACCTGCTCGTCGACCTAGCCGCCTACTACGACGCGAGCGACATCCTGCGCCAAGTGCGCGAAGCCGACAGCGGCGCGGTGCTGCCACGATGCGACGCGCCCGAGGGCCAGGACGTTGTCGAGGAGGGGGCGGATGACGAGTCGAAGCTCAGCCCCGAGCAGATCGCGAGCAAGCAGCTCATGGAGCGCTTTTACAAGAGTAAGGTTCTCACGCTGCTCGCAACAGCATGCAACGACCTCGGCTTTGCCATCTGCCGGCGGGACGCTCAGCACGATCTCCCCGTCGCCATCAGCTCGGTCGGCTTCGCGCGCGCTCTCGGACTTGCGGGCGACAGGGCGGGGTTGGACCTAAAGCTTCTGCACCACTTGCGCGCAAACGCGATGATTTCGATCCAGCCTGACGCCCTAGGCGCCGTTGACGCGCTGCGCAGCGCCGCCACCAGCGGTAATGCGCTCACCGAGCTTGTCACGCTCGGTCGCTCCGACCGGCCACAAGCGCTAATCGTCAACATTGCGCCGTTCACTCACGAGGGGTTGGAGCTTGTCGCAGTTTTGATCGTAGATGTTAACGCTGACCCGAGGAACCAAGGCGGCGCCGTGCTTGCCGACGCCGATACGGAGGCCGAGTCTGCAGCGAGCCATTACACGTGGCACCATGGGCTGCTCGACAACCTCTCCGCGCAGCCGGGCGCGCACCTCGGCTTCGGATACAGCGTGCTCTCAGCCGCAGTGGACGCCTTTCATGTGGTCGGCTTCTCGTTGGCCCCCGGAAACGTTCCAGGCTTGCCCATGAAGTGGGTCTCGGAAGGCTTCCTCAAGCTCACCGGGTACACGCGCGCGGGTATTCTCAACTACAACTGCAACCGGCTCCAGTGTGAGGCTACCGACCCCGATGCCTGCTTCCGTCTAGGCAACTGCATCCGCACAGGCACGGCGGAGCGTGTGATGCTATGGAACATCACGCGGCAGGGCAAAGGCTTCTGGAACTGTCTCTCGATGTACCCGAGCCTTTCGGACGCTGGCAGAGTAGTCAACTACTGCGTGGCGACGCAGGTGCGCATGGATACACCCTTCTACCGCCGGCTCGTACGGAATCAGCGCACCGTCAAGGCGATCATCGAGCGGACAGCGAGCGTGGCGGCCAGCGCATAGTGGCCGGGGTATATCACGCTGCCGCCATCTGCTAGTGTTACCGCCGACGAGACATGAGGCCGCGCAATGCCCATGCTGGTTGATGCCTATTTCCCCCGCGTGCGTGCGTCGGCTTGCCGCCACACTGCGAGCAGTGGGGGCGTCTTGAATCATGAATGCCAGCGACACGTGCCTATTGTCATGACGTGCTACCAAAGCGACAACGACGTGCCTCTATGACCGCAATCGATATGCCAAGGCGTGTTGTGAGTTGGTGCGAAATGGGTGCCGGACTAGCTGGCTGCAAGGCGTCGTAATTGTTGAGCATTGATGTTGCTATGGTGCTTTACCACAGGGACTGCATTTGCCTTTGCTGTATCTCGGCACAATAATAGAGCTAGTAGTAGCACGTTAGTGCGCATTCGCTCTCGCGATGGGGCCTTCTGCGATTAGCGATAAAAATAATCTGCAACAAACTTGCACGGCGTGCTGCAGAGTCGCTAATGCTACTCCTAAATACCGCCCCCCCCCCATACGTCCTACGTATCACATCCGCTTTCCTCTTCGCCCCCTGTTTCCTTCTCGCGGCACCCGGAACGAGAGGTCGCGCGGACACTGCGTCGACCGAGGCGGCTTGCCTTCATTTGGTCTCCTTTCCCTCACTCTCACCCTACCATGAGCCCCCCCGCGAGCACCCCGAAGGAGAGGCCCAGGAGCACCCCGTACGCGACGAGAACAGCATCGCCTTGGCTCGGCATGAGGGCGCGCCCCGAGAGGGTCTCCTTCGACAACGCCTGTGCCATCCACAACGCCTGGGGAGCCTACTCGCCGGGGGATGGGGTAGAGGGGCTGTGGATGGGAAGGGGGGGGGGGGGGGGTGCCTCTCTCTCTCCGCGCGCCCGCCCCCAAAATATCTGACGAGCAAGGTTGCTCTCCGGCGGGGGCGTCTCGTCCGCTCATTCGCAAAGACACGCCCTTCAAGCGGTGTTTCCCTGTTTACTTATTATTACCTTGTAAGCTTCCTCGACTACGACATGATATTCTTCGTTTAGCTTATTAATGTCACGAATAAATTTGCCGGCATATTCTTGAGAGTACTCACTGGCGATCTCAATGAACAATTCTAGCTTCCGTTGCAGTTTGGTGTTATTGCTACGTAGTGATAGCAGCTTCTTTTTATTGAATACCGGGCAGTAGGCTTCTAAGACTTTGTCGTATCTTTCCTTGAATTCTCGCAGATGTTTTTTTAAGTGATTGCTA
>CM030943.1:2914402-2924402 GCA_018136815.1 Isochrysis galbana | reverse complement strand
ACTGCGAGTGACACCCGCAGGACTCAAAGCCAAGCCGAAAGATGCGTTCAAAATCCCTCACCATCAGGTGATGTGCATAGCTTCTCTGTGTGGACCATGGCCAACGGACGGTCGCTCGGAGTCTCCATGGCTCGCGAGCACCGGGAGTTGATGTGTTCCTGCATGCATCCTCGTATTGAGCCCCCCCCGCCCCACCCCACCCCACCCCCCTAGGCGCGTATCCGATTCGCTCTTGATGTCTTGACTTGGGAGCGGTTGCAAGGCAGGTGTCCCGACTTGCCACCAGAAACACAGCCATCCCTGACCCACGACGAAGTTTGCCAAGTCTGGGCAGGTCGGTTGCAACGGGCCGTGGACGCATTGGCAGAAAGATTCCACTCTGTTTACGGGCCACCGGAGGAGGTATGCGTATGACAAGCTGGAAGAGGGAAACCATCCTTCTCCTCACGCCCCTCACAGCACCTCGCAACTTGTCTACGTCCGGCCCGGAGCCCAACGTGAAGATTGTCTCCCCACGCATGTAGATTCATATACTCGGTGGCAACGCTTCTGCCGCGTACGGACGGGTCTCCTCGGCCAAGTACATTGTCCCTGAGACTCGTAATCCAATACCGCAAACCTCGATGCACGTACCAAACCGCGGCCTTTCGTCCGCTGAAAGTGTGTAGCCACAAGCTTCCCTTGCTTGAGCGAAGCGTCTTGCCATGCGCAAAGTGCTCCAAGCCCAGACGATGCTTAGACTGACCCGGGCATGATCATATATCCTCAATCGGCCCTATTGTAGGTGAAGAGGAAATTTGGCAGCGGGTCCCCGTGACAATATGCGAGCGCGATGCGACACAACAGCAGGTAGCGCTCAAAGGATTGCTGTACGCCACCTACTTCAAGCTGAAGCATGTTTCGGCACCTGGTCAGGACCCACTTGCTAGGGGTTGGACACGTGGCGGAGAAATCTACATGTGGGTCCCCAAAGGCGGTAGGAGAGAGGACGAACTGCCCCGTGACATCCTCAATGACGACCAAATTTTGGCGCGGGCAGCGCGGGACTCCACACAATAAGGGTGGCTGGCACCCGGGCTCATAGACCAAAGCAAGATTATGCGAGCAGTTTTCTGAGTAAATGTGTTGGCCACATGTGCGAGTGTGCCCATTGTGCGTCGTCAATCAGCTACTAGAGCAGCAGCGTTCCCCTCATTGGCGAGTATGTAAATAGCCTGCCAACTTCATATTTTGTGGTACTGGGCATTGCTTCTTGAGAGCTCTTCGACGTCGACGGTTAATTTGGGGCACTCACCGTGGATTTGTTCGGTTCGATTCGTTCGCACACGCGTTCTTCTCCGGGATCGTTTCATTCATTTGCCTTTGTTTGTGGCGACTGTTTACGTGAGCGGTTTTTTGGAGTGTCCCATTGTTGATTGTGCAGTTCCGGTCGCTTTGTGCCTCGTGACGAGATGTAGCACGCGCGCTCTCTCTCCCTCTCAACGCTGTCCTCTATACCTAAGCCCCTTGGAACTAAGTTGTAAGTGTATACTTGGCATACTTGCGGGCCAACCTACTTTTATAAGTTATAAGTGGGGGTCAATGGGGGCCTCGCGCCCCCCTCTCTCCATTGCGGACACCCCCCGGGGTTGGCCCGTACATTCAACCCCAGCCCCTGCCCTTTGGCAGGGGCAGGGCACTCATCATTCCTGCCCAGACCCTTCGTGGGCGCGGGCCGCGAGCTGCACTCCCACGCCCGCGCTGGGCCTGCCCTCGAGCCCTCGAGCTGTCGAGGTGACTCCCCCCCTGTCCCTGGTCGCCAGGCATACAGGGGACTTCTAGCGACTCCCATGGCCAGCGAGGCGAGCGTGGGAGAGGCAGGGGGGCCAGGGGCTGAGCCCCAGCCTCCACTGCCCCCTGAGCTGCCCTTGCTGGCCCTCTGGGAGCCCCCAAAGGACAGGAACCTGCTGACAGACCGAACAAGGAAGAGAATGCCGACAAGAGAGCGACGGGGCGACGGACGATCCGACGGGGTGACAGTTACGCACAGGAATAAGGAGGGACTCTTTCGAAGACCCTTAAGTGAGTTGATGAAGACCCAAGTAAAACAGCGCCACGATATAATCCAACGGCCAACACCTGAGGGGGAATCAAGGTCACACAAGGGGGCGGTTCCTTGCACCGGCGATACCCGAACGCGCGACTTAGCCTAAAAACGCGAGGAGCACGCAAGGAGGTAAGCCAGGTGAGGGGCAAGCAGGCGACAAGGGAGGCGACAAAGGAGGCGAGGGCAACAAGGGCGAATGTCGAATGTAGGATCCTGCGACGGTGACTAGTGACTAGCCTGCAAGGAGGGGACTGTCGCATTCGCGAATCGACACTCGTTAGGCTTCGCTCTTCTCTTCGTCGTTCGGTATTTATCGTTATAATTCTCTCGTTCTCGTTCTCGGTCAAAAGCTTCGCTTGGATGCATGGGATCGTGGGTTGTGGAGTGCCCTCTCTCTTTCTCTCGAAAGAGAAGGGAAGTTTCCCTACCTTTCTTCCTCCCAGGCGCCTCGCAGATAGGTTTAATTTGCTATCTCCCCTGCGGTTCTTTATCTGCTTCTGGGGGCAATCAGGTTTAATTTGCGACCTCTTCGCATCTCCCCCTTAGGCACATCGCACTCCTTTCGTCTTATTTGGTAGGTCTCTTGGAATCCTGCGTAGCAGGATTGAGGATTGCCCCTCGTTTCCGTTATGGTGCGATTCCCGTTCCAGACAAGATCGTCGACAGATCGCCCTTTGATCGTCGTCCGTCGTTGTCTGATCGGAGTGTTTGGGTTTGATTTCAGTCGAGTTATGTGAGAAAGTCGTGGGGCGAGAGTCGGGGTGTTTTCCTGGGTGTCTTTGTCCGTCGTCCTGTCGCCAGTCGTCATCCGTCGTCGCTCTCGCTCTCGTCGCTCTCGCTCTCGTAACACTCAGACCTTACAATCCCTCCTCGCCTCGCCAGCCCCTGCCACCACAGCCCTCCTCACACTCACCCTCGCCTCTCGCCGCTCGCTCAATGTCGCTTTCGCCGCCGTCCTCGCCCTCGCTCAAGCCCGCCTGCCCGCCTTCCTCTGCTGACGGGCTTCAGCCCGTCAGCACCTCCGAACTCGTCTCCTCCGCCGCGCCTGCCGCCGGCATGGCCCCTTCCTCATTGCCCTCAGGCCCTATGGGCCACCACAATTCGTCAGGTGTAGAATCCTATCCGGTGCGTCCCGCGCTGGACGTCTCAATGGGGGTCACCCCCACCTCTGCAGAGTCGGGCATCATGCCTGCCCTGCCCCCTTTCTCCTCTTCGGACGGTCATCCACCACCACCTTCACAGGGGGAGGTGATGCCCTCCCTCGCCTCTCCTCCTGATCTCTCTGCGGTGCCTCCGCCATCATCTCCGCCTTCACCGCCGGAGTCCGTCGGAGACGGGTCCAAGCCCGAGTCTTTCCAGGGTGAGGATAATCCTCTGGAGGCCCTTTGATCGTCGTCCGTCGTTGTCTGATCGGAGTGTTTGGGTTTGATTTCAGTCGAGTTATGTGAGAAAGTCGTGGGGCGAGAGTCGGGGTGTTTTCCTGGGTGTCTTTGTCCGTCGTCCTGTCGCCAGTCGTCATCCGTCGTCGCTCTCGCTCTCGTCGCTCTCGCTCTCGTAACACTCAGACCTTACAATCCCTCCTCGCCTCGCCAGCCCCTGCCACCACAGCCCTCCTCACACTCACCCTCGCCTCTCGCCGCTCGCTCAATGTCGCTTTCGCCGCCGTCCTCGCCCTCGCTCAAGCCCGCCTGCCCGCCTTCCTCTGCTGACGGGCTTCAGCCCGTCAGCACCTCCGAACTCGTCTCCTCCGCCGCGCCTGCCGCCGGCATGGCCCCTTCCTCATTGCCCTCAGGCCCTATGGGCCACCACAATTCGTCAGGGACATAGAAATGCAGACAACTTCTAAAACAAAAAGGTCGATCGCGGATGCGACAGTCTCGCACCTGTTTGCAAGATAAAAGTAAAAGTCGGGACTGACGCTGGCGCTAGCTCGGTAGGCATAGGAGATAGGAGGAAGGGGGAAACGGATCACCGCATCACATCACCGCTGAACGGATCACCGCGGGCCACCGGACCATATCTAAGCCTGAGCCCTTCACCCCAATCCCCCTAGTAGTGCACGGGTGGAACCGCCTGATGGTGGGTGGAGAAGGGCCGGGGGAGTGGGGGCCGGTGTAGAAAGTTTGCTGCGTGAAAGTAGTGGTAGTGGGTTCTTAGCCGCGTGTGCGGTGTTAATAATATTTGTAGTATATTCAGATATTAATTGTTGATCTTTATTTGTGTTCTGCTAGTGCGTGCGGGTTGGCAGACGTCAGACGTGAGATCAATTCTCTACGCCTATACCCCCGCATAATTTAGCGTCGGCCCGCTCGCACCACTCGCTTGATTAGATTGGATCGAATACCAAGGAGCTCGTCTTAGAAGGCCGAGGCATGCAATGAAAAAAGTCGGGGTTGGCGGACAGCACTTATTGCGGTGTACATGTTAATGGCCTTTTGCCACATCAGGTCGGCCATCCTATTGTGTTGACTGCGTGCACTACAACAGCCGGAACGATGGCGATGGCCCGAATATATATGCTAGGGGCACTGGCACTAAAGGTTAGCGGTTGGAAAGATGAGCCTTTGGCGTCTCGAGCACCCGAAAGGCAACCAAGTGGATTGAGCCCAGTTGATGCTTCGACATTGACCATTGCCCTTACTTTACCCAAGTTGCGCATCGACAGAAGGCAGTGGAAGGACATCACAACCTCAAGCTCAAAGGCAAGGGCAAGGGCATTTAGCAGCAGCATTGGCTACAACAACCAACAAACCAGATCGGAAGGAGAAAAAAGGCGACGACACGACATGTCATGCATGCACATGTCGCCCTTAAGCTTCTTGGTGAGTTGTTGCGCCGCAATCATAGAGGTGTGTGCACCTCGCTGCTCTTCATGAAGCGCTTCGTCCGAGAGAAATTCTCTTGCCCTTGCGTCTCTGCAGCCTACAGACACTCGGCTCTAAAAATCATGGCCGTGGTTTCATGAGAAATGCCACTTACGCAACGCCTGGTAGAGCTCTCGTCCACTCGAGGAGATCATCCACTTCATCTTCCCATTCTTCTTCCTTACGTGGGCTCATCATACGTGGAGGCACACAAGTGGCACCTCGAGTGTAAGGTGTCAGCGACGCTAATCGTGTCGGCACAGCGACGAGCGCACCATCAACGTATTCATTGTTTCTATCTTGGCTCACGGCGCCGGAAGGCACACGGGCTGACCCGACTTCTGGCAGGGGAGTATGTGCGCTGGACGATGCTGCTTCCCCAACTTCAAGAGCGAACTCGACTGGCCTCTGGATCGCATGGCCGCCTCCCACTGGTGCGACCGTTGGGGCGACAGACTCCCGTCCCTGCACACGTGAATGCACACTTGTCTGCGACTTTTGATGCACGTAGGCGGGGAACTCGACGTAGTCCTCCGCATCCCAACCTCCAGAAATTTCCGAATGATCCTCCACAGAGTGCCGTACGACAATCTTCGCCGGGGAGAGAGGCAGGTTTCCACCAATGCTTGGCAATACGGGCGGCCTCTGCGCATGTCTCATGGGTGAAGAAGGCGAGGCCTTTACCTCACCACTGTCTCCCGCGAGGGAATACAGCATCCTCATCTGTTGTATGTGCCTCTCTCGCTGCGCGCGGACCGACACCCTCCTCGCTTGCTGAGGTGTCGGCCCCGAACGGCCGCCCGGTAGTCTTCGGCTGGTCCCGTGCTCTAGCCTTCCCCGCGCGGCTCCGCCTTCTTGGATGGCGGCGGGCTGCATCAAGCTCTGAATCGTTGGGAGGAAGAGCGGCGACCAGCGCATCAGAGCACCCGCTCTCTCCTCGTCCATTGCCTCAGCAGCCGCCTTGAAGGCCTGCACAAACGCCTCCAGCTCGCCATCCCCCCTCTCACCTTGTCGCTCGAGAGGCGGCAGTTGCGGTACCGAGGGCCTGTTCGAGCTACCCGCCTGCTCCACCGCCGCCAAGCGCCCCTGGCGGCCTGGGAGAGAAGGGAGAGAGGCGTAAGATGGCGGCTGCTGATGGCGGTGAAGGGCTCGGCCGAGTGAGAGTTCCTGCCAGGGCCCGATGTACAGGGGCCCCGCGAGGCGAGAGGAGGAGGCCCAGCCTGTACGGTCCGAACGGAAGGAGCACGCACTGGCGTGGGAGCTTGAGGAGGCGCATGAGGCCGCAGAGCCGGGGCGGACGACGGCACTCCTGGAGCGGCCAGCCATGCTGAGAGAGGGGGAGAGGGAGGGGGAGGAAGAGGAAGAGGGAGAGGAAGGGGGGGGGAGAGAGAGAGAGAGGGTGTTGGGGGGGGGGGGGGGGGGGGAAGCGAGAGAGCGAGAGAGCGAGCGAGAGAGACGTTTCAGCTCGGGCAACAACCAGCAAGGCTATCTATTTATTACGTGGAGTATTCTATTTTCATCCCTGCGGTGTGCCGCCAGGTTCAGGTTTCGTCGAGGTAGAATACACTACGACGGAATCACCTTCTCCGAAGAATTGGGGATGATCGGATTAGTAGAACGATATAAGTTTTAACAAATATTTATGGGTCGCGGCGCGGCAAAGGAACGGGACTAGGGACTAGCGCTCACTCAAGACACGACTCCCTTGGCCGTTGCAATCCTTCTACGTAGCGGCGGAGAAGGGAAAGAGCGGGGCTGTCGGCGGGCGCGGTTACGCAGCTCGTTAGTAAGTAAACTAGCCGAGCCCCCCCTTCCCCTTGCTCCTTCTTCTTATCTCCGGATTAAACTATTGTTATAGTTTTAGCGATGGAGCGCGCGCCGACCGCTCCCACCTCCCAGCCCCCCGCCGCCACGACGCCCCACCGGGGTCGCCCCAAGCCGCCGGAGCCAAAGCGCTCACAGGCCGCCCCCCTGACTGACAGCGATGTTGACATGATCCTTCCGCCCTCGCCGCCCCAACAGCCACACAAGCAGGGAACAGGCAGAGTCCTGTTCCCTACAGACCAACAGGGCCAGCAGCTGGCCCTCCCACCGGCTTCTGCCGCCGCTCCACCACAACAAGGACTCCCCATGGTGGGTGGCAGCCCTGCTGCCACCCCCATGGTGGCAACTCCTACCTTCAGTGCACCCCTCGGGGGCGGGCACTTCACTCAACAAACAATCTTGGGAGCCTTTACGGCTTCCAACCCCTCAAACATCAACCCACAGAAATCATACGCTCAGGCGGCCGGCCCCAAAGAGAAGCAACCACAAGAAGCACAGAGGGCCCCATCTTTGCCTCCTCATCATCCACCGCCGCCCTCGCGCAAGCGAGCAGACCCGCAGTCGGAACCGAAGCCGAACCAGACACACAACACACAATTCGCCTCACCACCCCATGATGATGAGGATGTTGTATTCCTGCGCCTCAGCCTTCCCCGCAGCCGGCTTCTACGACAGCCACGTCCCTTCTTTCGCCGGCGCCGACCCCGCCGACGACAGATTGCAACGAAGTCGATGCCTGGCCCGATTCCTCTCCCGAAGTGACCATGGACCATGGAGAGTGACCACAGCTCCCTTGCACGTCGAGGAACGGCCGCCTCCCAAACCGAGCTTCTACGCCCATTGAGCCAGTCCAACCGAGTCTCTAAGCCATGTCCTTCATGTCTCTCACCGGTGGTCTCGCGGCCGCGGCGTCCGTCGCCGCAATCCGACACCCCACTTCTCCGAGTTTCTTCGTCAATCCCGTCCTCTGAGCCCGTCTCCACGTCGTCGATATCCGAGTCTACTTCCATTCGTCCTACGTCGCCGCGGCCACCGGTCGCAGCCTCCAAGCACTGCCTGCCTCTCGATACCACTGCCACCGCCATCATGCGCGTGGCAGCGATCAATGCGTCCGCGATCCACTCCTTCGATTCCTCTCGAAACAACTCCGATGTCGGCACCCGTGATGATACCCCGTCACCCGCTCTCCACGCTCTCGCCTCTCTTCGTGCACGAGCGAGCGGCTCTGCGGTGGTATTACCTCGGCACCTCACGGAGGCAGCCCAAGAGCTCCGCCGGCCGCGCAGTGGCACCTTAGCCTCGCCTGCCGCCGCGCTACCCAAGCACTTCGATGAGCTTTGCGCTGAGCTCACGAAGACGAGTCAACAAGTCCAAGACGGGCTGACTTCGGGCTGTCACGCGGAAGAGGCTCCTCTTCGTTTATACATTCCGGAGTCCCTTCGTGACACGTACCTTCGCGCCTACCATGACCACCTTGGTCACCCAGGTGCGACAAGGATGACTACCCTACTTCGTTCTCGAGTTTACTGGCCTGGCGTCCCTTTCTGGGAAGGGCTAGAAAACGACTCCTTCTGGGAGAAGCTATACGCAAAGCTTAAGAAAAAGGTCGCAACATGGAGAGGTCTGAAGAGTCTCTCCATTCACGGGAGGACGCTACTAGTGAACTTCATAATCTACGGGACGCCGAGATATTGGCTATCCACGTCCACTCCTCCGGCATGGTTCATGGAGGCCATAGACTCGGACGTTCAAACTATACTGTGGGATAGGTCTCCCCGACTTCAGGCGGACGAGCTAGGCTCCTCGCAAGAGGGTCGGAAATGGATAACCCTTCCGGCATATCCGAGGGTAGGCACAAGCGAAGACGGGCCCCTATTGGGGGTCGGACTACTTCCCATGGCCGAACACACGAGGGCGCTCCAAGCGATATGGATAGTCCGATATCTTAACCCGTCAATGGCGGAATGGAAGATAGTCTTGGATCAATGGTTCAGCCGCACCCCCTTAGGGCGAGCGGCGGTCTTTTCGAAGGTCGACTCGAAGAGCCTCACGGCTAGCATTCGCGGCAATAACACGCTCCCGGCCTTCTGGAAGCACGCGCTGGAAAACTTCAGAAGGATCAACTTCCTTAGGGGAGAGATCACACGAGAAGGCACTCAGGGCTCCCCGATATGGCACAATCTTTTCCACAAGCCTCCGGCTATTCATCACTCACATAGGTCGAAATGGGAGTCTCTACAGACAGTTATTGTTCACAACACCATAAACCCGGATACGGGGGACGTTTACACTATGGAAGAATGCGCGGCTTACTTGCCGGACGGAGAACGTTGGTTACGCCATAGGGGAAATTACATATCGGTAGGCCCCTTTCTTAAGTCGTGGGAAAAGATTTCTGAGTGGACGAGATCAAGACTAATACATACCACTTTCGATTATATGAACCTTCTTAGAAAACAAGCGAAGACTCCGCCCCCGGCTCCAGAGGAGCAAGAGATAGTCCCTCAGGAAGATCCGGACGCACACGATCTAGGCGAGATCCTAGTAGACATAGACCATAACTTTTATCTGCGCCGAAGAGGCGACTACCACAAAGTCCAGCTCAATGTCATGGGAGAGCCCCACATCCACGAGCGGATTAGCCCGCAACTACTGCCCGACGAACTATACACCCCGCTGAAGTGGGGACGTGCGTACGACGGCCCGGCGGAAACGGCGTACCCGTTACCTCAAGAATACATGCTAAACGGCACGCGTACAACACTAGAGGATGTAAGTGTCAGGGACTTGACTAAAGCGTTCCTCGCTTTGAGGAAAACCAAAACGCAAAAATCCACACTAAGATGGGAAAAAAGGTTACCGGTCCTCTCGGGAAAGTGGAAACAAATATCGCAATTATACAAATATAACTTTTTGACGCCTAGAGACTCTTATTTGCATTTCAAACATGTCCTACATAGGAGGTTAGCTACAGCGAACCGCTTTGCTGACGATCCAACATGCCGCTTTTGCGGCATAGCCTCTGAAAGCTCCACCCACCTGGCCTCATGTATCGCGACGGAGCCCATCTTTGAATTCATAGAAGGACTTCTGGGGATTAGCCTTAGGCCGGGATCCGAAACAGCCCAACGACTTTTCTGCTATCAAGTGGACAGACCGCACCCCTCCTCGGGATACTTAGGCATCCTGGCGTGGAGGTACATCCTAACTGACTTTTATAACATCC
>CM030943.1:2849402-2911902 GCA_018136815.1 Isochrysis galbana | reverse complement strand
CTCAGTACCGCATGGCATACCTTGTGCTCCCGCTCACAAACGAGCGCTACTACTTCCATCTTGACCCGTCTGGCACAAGAGTTTGGCAAGGCCCGCTCATGAGCAGAGAACCCTTTTTCGTCGTCGACGTACCACCACGAAGCATCAGCTCAGGCCATGGCCCAGTCGAGCAAGTGGCAAGCGCGACAAAGTAGCGTTATGGCCGTCATGCAGCACGACAACGCTCTTCGGGCGTCTTCATTGTGCATGTGTTTGCCTTGCTTTGGTATACCACTAGCTACAGTCACTGTGGCATGCCTGTGCGTAGCATGCGATTTCAACCCGGGGACTCTCTGTTGTGCGATCGTTAGCTGCTGTGGCTACCAAACCAGATTCACCATTGTTCTGTTGACCGACAATCAACTCTTTCTTGTTGTTGTTGTCTGTTGTTGAAGGTAGCGCACGCACCGGCGCGGAGGGGTATGGAGGCGCGCCACCGTCTGGCTCCCTGAGCCCCCCGCCTTGAGCTGGTGAGTGCTGGCGGGCTGTAGGTGCGCTGTGCGGCTAGTGCAGGTTCCACTTGGTGCCTCTTCCCCGTCCTCACGTCCGCAGAGTCGACCATTGCTCCTCGGCACCGAGTTGGAGTGGGTCTGCTAACGGGACTCCTGCAGGGCTAGCTGGGCCGCTCAAGAGGGTCTGGCGGCGTATGGGCCGGTGTGGGGAGGGGAGAGTCGTCGTGCAGTCTATTCCCGCATGCTTATTAGGCGCCGGAATCGCGCGGGGAGTGACCGCCCGCGCGCCTCTTGGAGCATTCGCGTCACCCGCCCCTTCTTGGACTCGATGTCCACCACGTGGACCCCCCCACGGCTCTCGTCTCTCATGTGCTACTGATTACGTTTGGTGGCGTACAGGCGATACCGCCTCGAAAGGGACTTCCCAAAAAAAAACCTTTAAATAATCTCGCGTCACACGTGGCCCTGGGTCACATCCTCGTAGCCACGCCCTTTTTCCTTTCTCACCCTCACTCCCCGCCTTGCGGCAACTCCCCTCGTGCACTACTTCGGGGCTCAGGTCATGCAGGGGTCCGAGAAGGCAGCCGGGTGCACCTGTCCTCATCGGCATGTCCTCAGCTTCCTCCTGGGTGCTGCTGTGTGACCTGTTTATCTTAGGATGGTTGAAGGGTTTCGTCGCTGCTGGGCGCTACGTTGTTTATCGTGCTATGGCGTGTAACGATCTATTGCACGTCCGGGTGATCAGTCAGAGTGGGCAAGACCAAAAGCGTTCAATCTATCCCCATCCATCCCTGCTAACACCTTTCGTTGTCACCTGGAGGTTACTTGACTCAACTTGACACTTCATACTTCACATGTTGAAACACACACGTGGTCTTACTCCATTCACTCGATTTGGGGCAGGGTCGATATCTCGTTGAAATCACGACCCACGTCTCACACGCAGCACCAAGTATGTGTATGTCCATACCAAAAAAAAAAATCTTCTTAAAAAACCCCGCTACGTGTGCGGCGTGAGGCAGTGTGCTAGTGTATCTCCCTACTACCCAACCTTAACCCCTAACATCCCCTCCCCCTTTCCCAGTTCCCTCATTAGCGGAGAAGCTGGTTCCGGGGAGGCCGCGCGCGCTGCTTCGGCCAGGAGTTGGAGAGAAGGGGGCGGGAGACTGTGGCTCGTCCTTTGATTTCGGTGTTAGCTCTGGTTATTCTCCCTTAAGTACTTTAGGCTCCTTCGTTAATAACTGCTGTGATTCCTACCGAGAGATTTAGCTACTTTAGGTGATGTGTCGTAGGTCCAGCCCCCTTGCCGCTTGCAAGAGGTCCTCCGACGTTCCTATGTTGGAATCCTTGTCCACCGTGTACAGCGGGCTTATCATTTTCTTAATGTGTTTGTTGCTCGGGGCGTGTAACCCCATATTCTCCCGTTGTTATTTTTTTAGCCTCTGAAAGAAGCCGACTTTCGCCGTTACTAACAGGTGATATCTCGTGAGGATCGCTCTTAAGATCGACTTGACGGACCTGCCGACCGCGTTGCCATACTGGATGTTATAGAAGTCAGTTAGGATATACCTCCACGCCAGGATACCTATGTATCCCGAGGAGGGGTGCGGTCTGTCCACCTGATAGCAAAAAAGACGTTGGGGTGTTTCGGATCCCGGTTTAAGGCAAATCCCTAAAAGTCCTTCTATGAATTCAAAGACGGGCTCCGGCGCGATACATGAGGCCAGGTGAGTGGAACTCTCGGGGGCTATGCCACAAAAGCGGCATGTCGGATCGTCGGCAAAACGGTTCGCCGTAGCTATTCTCCTATGTAGAATATGTTTAAAATGCAGATAGACCGCGTAGTCCAAATTGTAGTTTTCCCCATCGTCAAGGGTCACGTGAAAGGTCCTCGGGAAGCGGTGGCCTAGGGCCGTCGTGTCCGTGTATACGTAGAAGTGCCAGATCGGGCGTTTACCCGCCTCGACTTTCGTGATTCCCTCGATCGTGGTTTTGACGCGCTGTTGATTGCCCCTAAGGACATGGAAGCCTTCACGCTCCAGTGCGCTAGCCAAATGTCGAGTTTTGGTTTTGTACGCCTCAATCGGGTCGAAAATGCGGAAAACGATGTACGTGGCGACCTCCTTGAGGGAGGACCGGACCGCGCTAGATTTGCGTGGTGCTGAATCGGCTAGCTCGCCGTAGGTGACTCCAAATTCGTGCGGGATTCCCGAGAGTACCGTCTTAAGTTTATCGCCGTAGGAGGGTAACCAAATCTCTTAGTAGGAGCCACATCGGGGACCAATAAAGATCTAGCGTTATACTAACACGAAAATCCGAGTCGAAACTCGATCAAGAGAAGAATCACATTCTCCCGCCCCCTTCTCTCCAACTCCCGGCCGAAGCAGCGCGCGCGGCCTCCCTGGAACCAGCTCCTCCACTAGAGAGGGAACTGGGGAAGGGGAAGGGGGTTGTCAGGGGTTAAGGTTGGGTAGTAGGGAGGTGCACTAGCAAGCTGCCTCACGTCGTGTAAGTAGCGGGAATTTTTAAGAAGATTTTTTTAAGTTTATCGCCGTAGGCGGCCTTGAATTGATTGTGTGCATCGTCATCGACGTAGAAGATCCATGGGCCCTTTCGGCCCTTGTCCATCCCGTCTGGCGTGGCATCTAGGCCTTCCAGCCTGGAGAGTAGGAATTTCATGAATGTTGCTACATCTTCACTCTTGATGTCCTTTTTGTCCCCAGCTAGCTGAGCTAGCTGAATGAAAAAAGGGGTGTCTTCGGGTTCTTCTTCCTCCTCTGGTGGAGGGGAGGCGAATGAGGTATTGTTGTTGGGAGTCGGCATCGGGTCTGACTGTGGGTCGGCCCGCTTGCGCGACTGTGGCTGAGGCTGTTGGGTTGGTGGCTGCTGAGCTTGCGTGTGTGGCTCTTTTCCCTTGTGTCCGTGCGCGGCTTGAGCATAGGATTTTGCTGTGGGATTTGGGTGTTGGTTGGAGGGAGCAAAAGCTCCAAGAATTGATTGTTGTGTCATGTGCCCGCCCCCGAGGGGTGCACAGATGGTAGGAGTTACCGCCATGGGGGTGGCAGCAGAGCTGCCACACCCCATGGGGAGTCCTTGAGTGGGTGGCTGTCCGGCGGCGGTGGTGTTCTGAGCCTGGGTCTGGCTGTGTTGGTCTGCAGGGAACAGGACTTTGCCTGCTCCCAGCTTCTGTGGCTGCCTGGGAGGCGAGGGTGGCGGGGCCATCTCGACGTCGGTGTCGGGCGGTGCGGAGGCCTGCGAACGCTTCGGCTCCGGCGGCTTGGGGCGGCCCCGTTGGGGCGTCGTGGCGGCGGGGGGCTGGGAGAGGGGAGCGGTCGGCGCGCGCTCCATCGCTAAAACTATAACAATAGTTTTGTATGTGTATGTCCATACCAAAGAGCACCGGCACCGACCGCGTCGAGGAAGGGTGAAGGGTGAGCAGTTCCCTGAAATCTGAAGTTGAGCATTTTCCTGCAGTTTAGCGGTTCCCTGCCGTTGAGCAGTTCCCTGAAGTCCGCCCCGCCCCCCTGCCGCCCACCCTGTGTTGCCTACCAGCCCCCCCACCTTCCTATCCTGCCAGCCCCCCTCCCCCCCTTCAGAGCCTCCTCTCCTGTCGCCCTCCCCGCGTGCCAGAATCGCGATGGACATGGGTATCGGGGGGGCGCCCACGGCGGGGGGGGCCGAGGGAGAGGCAGGGAGCGGCGGTGCGCTCCATGGCAACTGACCATAAAGTTAGTTGATATAAACAATTCGGAGTATTTACTAATATGAAACTCATAATAATAATAATAATTAACATTCAATCATTATAGTAATCAACACATATCATTGAGTAGTAAAAACTGTCGACGGAACGTGCTGATCTGATATCGGATCTCCGGAAGCAGTTAGCCGCACGATCTCATCACTTGTTTCCTTCTGCTATTAGCTATTCGCATGTTGCCATCCTACCCTTCTCCGTGGTGTTAATGCAGCGTCCGTCCTTTCGGCGGTAGGTAACCATGTAGCGTTACCAAGTACTCTCCTCAATAATCGAGGGGAGGGTGCTGAGCGAGCTGGAACTGTCAAAACGTTGGGAAGATGAGGACCCGATAGATCGCCTATACGAAGGGAACGCGTTTCGTTAGACCTGAGCTTCAGAGGTCGTCGAGAGCGTCATCATATACACATATGGAAACAGCCCCCCCCCCCCCCACCTCTTCCGTCCTCCCCCCCCCCCCTGCCTCAGAAGGCATCCGCCCTGAAGAAACGCAAGCTATCAAGAGAGTCCTTCGCCCGCGACAGCGTGTGTGTTCCGAGTGCACAATGCCCGTTGTGTTGGGTGCAAGTTTAAGGGCCAACACACCGTTGACTATGAGATCCCGACCGGCGCGAGCTGCGCGAGCTTCTTGCGGAGCGTCTTTCTGGTGGCATGCCTGACACCGAATTCCGATCGAGATCAGTGAGCGACTTGCCACGGATGATTGTAGGAAGTGAGCTCAGGTTTACAAAACAGGAACTTGACATGCAAGAATCTTCGTCTAGTCCAAGTCCTGCGTAGAGTTCGTACCGCATTCGATCTTGCCACGCGAACAGCATTGCTTTGGAAACTGTGGCCACTGAGGCGCCGTCCGGTCCAATGACCGCCGACACTTTCTCATCGCTCCAACCATCGGGAGGTGACGCGACGTAAAGTTTTGCTAGTTGGAGAGCGCACAGGCCATCCCCAACGCACGGGAACGTATCGTTCTCTCGCCGAGAAGAAGTTGTCTTGTTACTCTTCGTGGTTGACGGCTCGCCCATTGGCACCTGGCTCCGTTCACCCACAAAGTGCTTCCTCGTCGGGGAAGTCGAGGTGTTGCTACCGTGTTCATGGCAGAATCGCTCTTTCCTCGGGCTTGATGTGGTCTCCGCTCCGGAGCGGCTGCTTCTACAGCTCACAACAAATGAGGAACTACTGTCCACGGCCAACCTACGGGCCGCCAGCCTGCGATAACGCTTGGCTCCGTTGTCCGTGACCGCAAGCAGGCTCAAATGACGGCGGTGTTCTTGGGCCGCTACGCGGGCGACATCTTGGCACGCGGCGCTCTCCTGCCCTGAGTTGATGGCCTCCCGCAACATCAAAGTGGCCTTGGCTTGTAGGGATTGTCGCCGCGCTGTCTCCAAACACTCAACCATGCGGCCTCGTTGCCACCACGATGCGAGGGCGTCGTGGACGCCGATGTGCGCCTGTGTTGACGAAAGAAATGACGAGGGCGATTCACTCGTAAGCGTGTGACGCGGATGGTCACATAGGCAACCAGAAGAATGTGGATCGGAAAGGGGCAGGGCGGGATATTAAAGCTGCAGCATATAGGCGCGAAGAACAGCGCACCATGGCAACTCCCATCAGCAGCATGCTCATATCGCGCATGACCGCTCCAAGCTGAGCTTCCGGGCCTAAGAGATGAAGAGCGCGATTGACTGAGGCGAGGAGCTGTCGCAGCACCATGATCGTCGTTCCGAGTGTTCGGCGTGAAACAGAGATGGGCAGAACCGAGACCAGAAGGCCGCGTGTGAAAGCAACAAAGCACTCCACGAGCTCTTTAAGCATGCGCACTTCCATGGTTGGAGGAATATGAGCGTGGATACGGTGAGAACCATCCGCAGTAGGAATTGTTGGTGACGACCGACACCTCGTCTCGAGCAGACCGGCGGCGCAAGCCTGCTCGCAGACATTGCCAGACAAAGTGGACACGGTGCCCAGGAATTCTTGGACATGAAAGCTTGCGCCCGCCTTAGGCAAGCTCGCAAGGATCTGACACCCGGCACTGATGCCGTGCAGCGAGCTGGCAACAAAGATGCTCAGGCTTAGGCTGCTTATTGCGAGGAGGGTGGTGTGCGGAGGGAGACACGATCTCGAGGAGAGCATGACGATGATACCGCACAAGACAACAGCTATTGTTGGAGAAGAGGCAATCATCTGGAAGGCTTCAGGCTCGATCATGACCGGGGGCACCGCAATCGCCCAAAGACATCGGAACCAGATCACAATGAGGTAGCTCATAACGAGCACGTCGGCTGTAAATCGTGCGAGCGGCCCCTGATTCCATGCGCGCACAACCTCTAAGGCTTCGGTGAGCCTGTCTGTCCCGTCGGTCTTCGAGGTCAAGTCGATCACGAGTCGAAGGTCGCCGAGCGCCACCTCCCTTGCGCCAACGTTGTGTAGCGCTGCCATCGCAACAAAGTGGGTCAGCTGATGAGCAACAAGATAAACCACTGGGCCATGCAGCAGCGAGATGAGTACACACTCATCAAGTACCAGGGCATGAATGAAAGCCACGAGCATCGCAACGATGGTCATCTTCACGCCGACAATCTGCTTCTTGAGTGCAAGGCTTGGTAGCACGCCGTGAAGCACACCCGCGTGAAGGGCCTGGAGTGAGAGGAACTCGTTGGCTACCTCCAATTCCTGCGCCAGACTTGCCTTGTCCGCAACGGCCCGCCCGAAAAGGACGAGTGTGGAAAGCAAGCCGGCTCGGAAGAAGCCCTCAAGAAGAGAGCTCCAGTCGCCCATAGGTAGGGCGCGCGTGCGCCGCTGGCCACATGGCTCGGTCCACCACGTGTACACGAGAGGCAGAAGGCACGCGGCGTAAAGAAAGTTGACCATGGCGGAGCGATACACCATCGTGGGCAGCTGAAGCAGAGCAAGGAAGAGAGAGGAGAATATGCCGAGTATAAGGAACTTCTGCTGCAACTGGCCAACGGAGAACTTGCTCGTCCGCGCGTGCCATCGGCGTGCGGCGCGTTGGAGCGTAATCACGGCCGCGAGCTCGCGGCGCCTGTGCCGCCATTCGCGAACTCGTTCTTGGATGGTGCAAGCAGCCCAAATGTGAAGCGATGATGCATATGCCATCGGCATCGTGGAAAGCACGGGGAGGACGAGCGTGTTGAGCTGCTTGGCAAGCTGCAGCACGCAGAGCAGCCACTCGGAACGGGCGCGAGCCGTCTTGGCGAGGGAGACGACAGATCGAAGCCGCATTTCGAGGGGCCAGGGGAGCAGTGAGGGAGAATGAAAGGAAAGATGGACCGAGGGATGGAGAGAGAGGGGGATCCAGGAGAAACGCAACGAGTGGGAGGAAGAGGTGGCAAGGGAGGAGGAGGGAGGGGAGAGAGGTGGGCGGAGAGGGGCGGTTGGAGGGTGGGGGTGGGCTGGGGGGGTATATGAGCGGAGAGGGTCGGTGACAGGTCGGTCAACGAGGGAGAGCGTGCAAGGGACAGGAGGAGGTTCGAGAGAGTTTGTCTGGCCGAGCTTCTCGGAGGTGGAGCTGAGCGTGAGCTGAGGCTAGACTGTTGGACAGGAGAAATGGGGGGAGTGCAAGGGCGAGAATAGAGTCGAAGGCGAGCTGGCGTGGACCGAGGGGGGGGGGGGGGGGGGGGGGGGGCGAACGAGGGGTGGAAGGAGGGGGGGGGGGGGGGAGGGGGGGGGGGAGAGGGAGAGAGAGAGAGAGAGAGAGGGAGAGCGAGAGCGAGAGAGGTGAGAGATGTTCGCCGCCAAGTTCACCTTTGGTTTCAAAGATATTCCTCTTCCTCTCATTCAGCCTTCTCCTTCTCTTTCTCTCTCCCCCCTCCCCCCCCCACACACACATAGAGCACGAACGCCCCTTCCCCGCCTCGGCACATCTCTCTCACCTCTCCAGTTTCTTCTTCCTCCCACGGTCCTCTCCCCCCTTCCTCTCCTTTCTCCTCCTCTCATCTCTCCCCAGTGTGTCTCTTCCCCCTCGCGACGCGGGCTTCTCTCTCTCTCAGAAAACTTTCCTTCTTCCCGTCTTCTCTCTCTATTCTTCCCCCTCGCGAGGCGGGCTTCCTCCTCCTCCTCTCTCAGAAGCCTATGTTCCGCTCCCTCCGAGGCATTACGAGCTCCGCGGGGGGCAATCACACCGCCGGTCGTCTTTCGCTGGAGGGCGGTGAGCTTTCACATAGGGAAAAGGCCGCGAGCTTCCCTGAGCTGCCGGATCTCGGGTGAGATTGCGCCGAGGAGCATCGAGGTCTACGCGGAGCTCGACGAGATTTCGCCGAGATGCATCCGACCACGGCAGGGGAGCGACGGCGCAGGGATGGCGAGGGTGGCGAATAGCGAAAGAATCCACCGTGTTGATGTTAGATCTCTTCGGATGATGAATTTCGCGCCAGATATGCGCCGAGCACATCGAGTCGACCGCCTTGATCTTGGGAGTTCTCCACGGGGTCCCCGAGAAAGCCAAGCAAGCCGGACGCGGGAAGGAACGGAGGCGAGCAGTGAGGGAGAACGAAAGGAAAGATGGACCGAGGGATGGAGAGAGAGAGAGGGCAAGCCGGACCAACGCCGCGGCGGGGGAATCACGGAGATGCCGCGAGATTGGGCGTCGCTCCGCGGCATCCAGTTGAGAATCTTGAGGACAGGTGCCAATCTCACCAATCTCACCGCTGGAGAGGCAATCTCACTAAGTCGAGCGTGCGGCGGAATCTCGACGATGCCCGGGCCCGTTATAACTTTACAACACCTCGACCTATACTAGGTACTAGGGGCAGCGAGCGCGCCCTGGGGGGGGGGGGATGTCTTCCCCGCTTCCCCGCGGCTGGTGGCTGGGAAGGTTGGGCAGCGGGCCAGGGGGCGTGGCTGTCCTTGTTGTCGTCAGAGTCAGAGGAGTCAGCAACGGAGCGCTCAACCAACATGCTTGCGCTCCAGCGGTACGATCCCCCGTTCCCCCCACCCTGACGGACCCGAGGGTACCACTACCTCGGATGGAAGCTGAGGGGAGACGGAAGGGAGGCGGCGAGAGGCACGGCGGAGGCCGGGGCCAAAGGAAGAACGGGCCCACCCGCCTCAGGAGGAGGTGGGGAGTGGGGAGACGGGCTTGGGTGTGAGGCAGAGCGGGACGACGGAGCGGACGATAGCGAGGACGAGAGCTAAAGCGAGAGCGAGCGAGCGAGGGTGCGAGACTTGTGGGGTATAAAGTGAGTGTTACGAACGAGGGACAAGGGCAAGAACGGGGCGGCGGTGGGAGGCCGTTATGCGGGCGGTTATCAGTGATGTGGGGGCGGTTTTCCCAACTCATAAACCGTCCCCATGTGGCCGCAGGTTTCGCGTAGCCACGCCACTGGACGAGGTATTGCCTGGAATCGCCTCAACCCTTGCAGTCAAGGAGTGAATCCACCCCAGATACTCGTCTGATCGGACGGGGTCTTCGTCTGTGAGGGTGTAGTAGGGACGGAGGTTAGTCACAACATGCACCTCCTCAGAGAGGAGGCGATTTTCTTGGTCGTGTAGTCTGTAGCGGCCAGCGCCAAGCGACTCAGCAATGCGATATCCGCGCGCGGAACGCCTCTCCGCCTCCGCTCCACCGCGTCCTGAGTCCTACGCGTACGTAGGCCGCCGCCGCCGCTGCCCCCTCCCCTCCCCTCGGCCGATGGCGAGCCGCTATCGGTGTTCAACCCCAAGCCCACGCACGCGTCGCGATCCGCGCGCCTGCTGGTGGTGGTGGCCGCGGTCCCGCGCGCACGCCGCGCTCGCGCGCGCCTGGTCCCGCGCGCACGACGCGCTCGCGCGCGCCGCGCGCGGGCGACCCCCAGCCCCAGCCCCGCTCTAAGAAAAACAGTGGAAAAACCGGAGGGCGTTTGAAAAACGGTGAAAAACACTGTTTTTGGCCTCCGAAAAAAAAACTGTTTCTGTCTTTCACATCTAGGAACCAAGGCTTGTATTAGTTACTTTTAAGGCCCTTAAACGTAAGGCCTTACCCTCATAATGGCCTTACCGCCGGCCCGGGTAAGCCTTAGATTAAGGTGTCGTTCCGTCAATTATGGGGCATCAGTCGAATTGAGCGATCAAATGTCCACAGTTATTTTAAAATTAAATAAGGGCTAGCAGTGCGTGGGGATAACAACTTTTTTCTCTGCTTTTTCCCGCGGTGCATGTTCCCCCGCGGGGACGCCGTGCGTGCGCATGCAAACGCTTTTCCTCTCATTGAGTTACCACATGCATGTCCTCATTAAATGTTCCAGGTGTACCTAGGCACCATTCCCTCAGCAACACCAAGTTTTGTGACGCGTTTACGGGTCACCTGGTCGGAATTGCTGCTTGTCCTAGAAACGGGAGAAATGGCTGATACCACCCAATGGGGAGCTCTTCTACCCATGGTCCATAGGAGATGAAATGTTGCTTTGACTGCCCTTTTTGAGACCTTCAGTGACCACCAAGCTTGGTTTTGTCATCCAAGTGTCCAATCCGCCAGCCTACTGCTCCAAAAGGTCTAAAATAAAATTCCTCTGGTGCGAGCGGACGCCCGAGTGCAGCACCGCATGCTGAATGTGGTAGCAAAAGTAAGCAAAGACAAGCTCCGCAGAGTTGGTCATGGGGAGAGCTAAGGTTGAATGGGATGTGGAGATGGTTTGCTTCAGGTGATGGGATGTCTCATACGCTCACCATAGGCTATAATGGAGGCATGATCGGCAGAGTCCTAGAAATCCAAGAATTTTCTAGGACGTGGTCCTAGGTCCTAGTTTCTAGGACGGAATTTTTTGTCCGTTAAGTAAGGCCTTACGTAAAGTAAGGCCTTACTTCTAAAGTGCGGATTTCCAAAGCCATAAGGCCTTATATCCCGAAAATTTTTCCTCGCCCTTAGGCCGGGCGGGCCATAATTAATACAAGCCTTGCTAGGCACACGTCCCATCGCGGGGGAGGGGCTCCGTTGCCGTCGAAGGGCTACAATCCCTCAGCACTAAGGTTATACGAACACAACAATAAAACTCTGACGGAGGACGAGATCTAGTAGTACTTTAGAGCTCTAGGTCGAGAGGGAGAGAGAGAAGAGAGAGAGGGAGAGAGAAGAGAGAGAGAGAGAGAGAGAGAGAGAGGGAGAGAGAGAAGAGAGAGAGAGAGAGAGAGAGAGAGAGAGGGAGAGAGAGAGAGAGAGAGAGAGAAAGAGAGAGAGAAAGAGAGAGAGAGAAGAGAGGGAGGGAGAGAGAGGGAGAGAGAGGGAGAGAGAGAGAGAGAGGGAGAGGGAGGAGACAGAGGGAGAGGGGTAGAGGGAGAGAGAGAGAGAGAAGAGAGAAGAGAGAGAGAGAGAGGGGGGGGGGGGGGGGGGGGGGTAGAGGGAGAGAGAGAGAGAGGGAGAGGGGGGGGGAGGGAGGTGCCGAGTGAGAGAGAGAGAGAGTAGGAAGAAGGGGAAAAGGAGGAGAGGGGAGGAGAGGGCGGAGTGAGAGGCGGAAGGGGCTTGAGAGGGCGAGCGGAGCAGAGGCGAGAGGGGAAGGACTGGCGAAGGAGAAGAAGGAGAAGGAGAAGGAGAAGCAGGAGGAGGAGGAGGAGGAGGAGGAGGAGGAGGAGGAGGAGGAGAGAGAGAGGGGGGGAGAGTAGAGGCGATCGTTGTTGGCGGTGGCAGCGGCATGATGGAGGAGGGAAGCGAGGGATCCCCGGCCTCTGCTCTCGTGGCTGAGGGCGATGCTTGGTATGGCAGAAGGAGTCGTGGCCGCCAGGGGGAAAGCGGAGAGAAACAAGAGGGAAAGAGGGAGAGAGAGCCAGGCGAGGCCGGAGTCATTTCCAGAAACTCGCTGGCTGTGGGGGAGATGGGGCAGACGGAATTCCCCTGTGGGGAGGTTGGTACAGTCCTGTGGAGAGGCGGCGGGGAGCCACATGGGGGAGAGGGGGGGAGAGTGGCGGAGAGCTGTGCGGGAAGCCTAAGAGGGAGTGGCGGCCGGCTGGCGAGCCATTTGGGTGAGGAGAACGAGGCTCAACAAACGGCTCAATCGACTGAGGAGATGAGAAGGCCCAGCCGCTTGGCTCCATCCGCCCAAACGAGAGGTTTTCCTCGCTCACTGTGCGAACGGTACACACCGGAGATCTATGAGAAGATGCGCGACGATGTGAGCCGAACCTCCGCGTACGAATGCGCCATTGGAAGCCTGGCAGCCGGCCGGGTGGTCCTTGAGGTGAGTGCAAGGACCTGGGGAGGAAGAGGGCGAGGGCCGTGGCGTTCGGCTTGTGACGAGGTAGAGGTGTTTGTTGGCAGGCGAGGAGCGCTATACGGCGCATAGTCTCTTGTGGGACGCGGCACGTCTCCCCGAGCGCTTTGGCTCGCATTCAGATCTCCGCTCACCCTCGGGCACTTCCTATCGCTCGCGCAGATTGGCACGGGCGCACTTGCACTCTTTGCCGTCATGGCGGCGCGCGCTGGTGCAGATCACGTCTATGCAATCGAGGCCAACCCTGTGGCTTGCCGTCAAGCAAGGTATGTTGGTGAGGAGCTGGAGCCTCGATTGGCTCCCAATCATGCAAGGTTCAGATTTCCATGAGAGGAGGCCAGACTTTGCGCGTCGAATGCGTTGGCCTGCTCGCCCACTCTTTTCAAGCTAGTCGTCCTGCCACATGTGCATAGGGACACAGTGGCATCGCTGGGTTTGTCCGAAAAGATCACAGTTCTGGAGGGCTATTCAACCGATGTGGCCAGCCTGTGGACATCTCCTAGTGGAGATACGCCATATGTGCATGCCTTCGCATCCGATCTTCCGCAGCATAGCATCGCCCTTCCGAAATGCTGCTCACCCCGACGTCCCGGCTTGGTGGTCCACGAGATCCTGGGCGAGATTGCGGGCTCGGAGGGAGCGGCACATTGCTTGGCCGATGCCAAGCGCCGGCTGCTTGTAGCAGACACCGTTTCAATACCAACTGCCGCACGCAGTCTAGTGGCTCCTTGCACGTGGCCCGAGCTAGAGTACTGGTGAGCGCGTCGTCGTTCGCAATGCTCGTCTTTGTCATATGCGAGGTTGCTGCTGCAAGCAGGCCATGCGAGATCAAGGAATGTCTGTGCCTGATGAAGCTGTTCGCCCGTTCTCCTACCGTGAGGCGGGCCTTCTCTATTTCACCATGCCATGCAAACGACCAGGCTTGCACATGTGTGTAGCCCCTGGTGCCCATGCCTGTCGCGAACGTATGCCGCGCGCAGGTCTTCACTGCCAGCTCCTATGATCGCACCGCCACCGGGAGTGCCCATGAAGCTCCCGGGATTCCCAAAGCGCGCACTCCTCGCGCCGCCACAGACGTGCGAAATCTTGGATTTTCGCAAGTCCCCGGATCAGGTAAGCTCAACTTCTTTGCCGTTGCCATCTCGCCGTTGTTCAACTGCAATCGTCAGAGCACACAAGGAACCCCCACAGCAAACACCTGGGTTGCGCGCGACGACGCCTTGCATGGCGATGCACATCCATCGCAATCGATCGGGATCCCATGCAGTATGGCGGCCCTCTGTCTCATACACCTCGGCTGTCCTCCCTCTCCATTCCCTTGCAATTTAGCTATGCGAGGACCAGCAGTATGACCTTGAGTTCTTGCTGTCTTCTGACTCAGAGCTCTGTGGTCTTATGATCCACATCGAGGTGGCCTTTCCTGTGGGCAAGAGCACGTCGGCACTCACGACGCAGCCGGCCCCGGGTGCAGGTCCATCTCAAGAGGTACGCGAGGCTTCTTTGCCAACACCACAAGATGCTGCAAGCAACGCACCCAGCGCTTGCGACTCCTCGTGCGGATTGGCTGTCCGCCCGATAGCCGCCGGACTCTCATCCGGACGGCGCCGCATCACCCCAGACCTCGCAAGACGCGCCACCCTCGTTAGTCCCGCCCGAGCTTCCAGTAGAGGTGCAGCCGCCTGAGTGCCCTACCGTTGCATCGGCCTCCAAGCTTCCCGCCCCGTTTCTTCCAATGGACCAACCGCTTCAGGAGGGCACGTTCAGCACAAGCGTCGTGGCGCAGGCCCACCCTCAGGAGGATCAGTCGGAAGATACAGTTGTGGATCCCTTTAGTCTAGACTCTACGCATGTTATCAGCTCCCTCGCCCCCGAGCATCATGGCGTCACGACGAGCATAGCAGGATTTACTCCGCCGCCCTCTCATTGGCCAAACATCGTGGTACCTTTGCTCCAACCAGTTCGAGTCTCCGCTGGGGACCTTGTGCTCGTGCGAGCGACGACACATTCAGCCGCGGTGCAACCGACGTACACATTTGAGGTGAAGCTCAAAAAGAGACCGCATCCGGCTGTGAAAGCCTCCGCGCCAGTAGGTATTGCGGACGCCTGCACGGAAGGAGGAAAGGGGGACGAGCAATCTGCGCCAAACGGCAGGGAAATCGCACCTGTAGAGGTAGACGCCGACATTGTGCGGGATCTGGGTGTTTTGTGTTACCCTACGACCTGAAGTGGAAATCGAAGTACCCTTATTTTCAATGAAGCAGTATCAACTAAGTTTATACTTGGTTCGCCCATGGGGGGGCACGAGCCCCCCCCTCTCTCCACTCCTCCCCTGCCATGGGGGAGGAACCACCCACTCTCCTGGCATGCCTGATGGCTTGCCAGGAGGCCACTGCCATGCTGACCCACTCTCTCCCTGACAGGTTCGCCTGATCCGCGCGTCCTGGCCCCTCGTGGCCAGCCCATCGCTCCAACCCCCCCTCCCCCCCTGTTCAACAGGCAGACAGGTGCAGAGTGGGGGCCCCAGAGGCTCAGGAGCGCCAGCGAGGGAGAGGCAGGGGAGACCAGGGCCCAGCCCCAGCCTCCTCTGCCCCCTGAGCTGGCCTCCAGGAGCCTCCAGGGGTCGCCAGAGGCAGCTGCAGGCCTGTCGCAGGCGCGCCATCGCGCGTGCCTGCAGGAGAGGGGAGAGAGAGCGCGGAGAAGGGGGTGGGCGGAGCGAGGGCTCCGCTCACCGGAAAATATGTAAGTCCCGCACCTGTTTACAGGAGAAGTCGGGACTGAGGACGCCGCCAGCCCGGTAGGCATAGGAGGAAGGGGGGAACGGATCACCGGGGGGGGGCGCGGGCCACCGACCATATCTAAGCCCTCCACCCCTATCCCCCTAGTAGTGCACGGGGGGAGTCGCCTGATGGCGGGGGGGAAAGGGCCGGGAGAGAGGGGGTGTAGAAAGGTTTGCTGCGTGAGTAGAAAGTAGAGGGTCCACGGCCGCGTGTGCGGTGAGACTATTAAGAAGTTAATTAAGTTAATTAATCAATGAAGCAGTAGGCTTGAAACGAGAGATGACCTCTTTAGCCCAACCCATCTTGCATCTTGGGCCCAGTAGAGCAATATCAAGAAACGGTTTAATATCGTCAACACCGCACACGCACACGCGGCCAAGTACCCACTGCACTTTCACGCAGCACAAGCACAAGGTTTCTACACCCCCCTACTACACGCTCACGGATGATGACCCCCTTCAATCTGATGAACACTTAGTAGAAGCTCTACTCGATCGCAAAGGCCGGGGACAAGCTCGCCATTACCTCGTCAAGTGGCGCGGTTATCCACGATCTGCGGCCACGTGGGAGCCCCTAACAGAACTGTTACGCCGCTGTGCCGACCTCGTCACTGACTACGACAACGCACATCCACTGACAACCGCTACCAGTTCACAGACATCAAAGCGGGCCCGACTACAGCCTTCTCCCGCCTTCACCGGTACCTCGCGCGCGCACGGTCTCACGGACATGCATCGCACCGGTCCCGAAGTCGCCCCTGATACCCATCCACGACGCTCGCCTCGCCTCCGTTCACTTCCACGTGATGTGCATGTCGCCCATGTGGGAGCTTCGGAGCCTTTGCCCGCTCTGCATCCCCATGCAGTGGATCCTCCACCCCATCTCGTGCCCCGTCCTCATCGAGCGTGGTTCGTGCTCGGAGAGTGGTGGTATGCTTTCACAGCTTCGCTCTCGACCCCGTGGTACCGCTCCGACGCGCTACCGCCCGAGGCCCTTTGGACATCGCGTCTACGGGCCAAAAATGCACACATGTTAACACCTTATTACCATCCAGGCGCTCGTTTGCTACATAGGCTGGCACTAGTAGTGCCTTAGGCACTACCACTACCAGGGTGGTAGTGCAAAACACTTGGGTGGTGGTTGGGTGTTACCATGTTACCATGTTAACACTCTAACACTATAACATGTTCACAGCCTTATGATAGAGTGATAGATAGAGATAGAGTAGAGCAATGTACAATGTAGATCAGAGTAACCATTGAGGGCTAGCTAGCGCGACAAGCCAATGACGGTGCGACGATGCCGATGACGTCACTCGGAGATAGTAACCCCTACAACACAACTCCGGTCCCACTCCACCCGCCGGTCGGCCGTCGGCGCGCCACTCCATCGAGAAGACTATAATGATAGTGTCCCAAGTCCGAGGGAAAAAAAAAAGGTGGGGCGGGGAGGGGCGGGAGCAGATTTCTAACAGTAGAGAGAGAGAGAGAGGAGAGGGTAGAAGAAGGCGAGAGCGAGGAGAGAGGGAGGAGGAGAGATAGGAGGAGAGAAGATGGGGAGAGAGAGAGAAGAGAGAGAGAAGAGAGAGAAGAGAGAGAGAAGAGAGAGAGCAGAGAGAGAGAAGAGAGAGAGCAGAGAGAGAGAAGAGAGAGAGAGAGCAGAGAGAGAGTAGGAGGAGAGAGAAGAAGAGGAGAGAGAGAGAGAGAGCAGAGAGAGAGGGAGAGAGAGAGGAGAGAGAGGGAGGGAGAGAGTAAGTTAGAGAGAGGGAGAAGAGAGAGATTAGAGAGAGCAGAGGGAGATAGAGAAAAGACAGAAGAGAGAGAGAAGAGAGAGGGAGAAGATAGAGGGAGAGAAGAAAGAGAGAGAGAGAAGAGAGAGAGAAGAGTGGGAACGACCTCTCCTCCCTCTCCTCCTCCACACAGCAGAGAGAACACATGGTGGGGCGGTTAGAGTGCCCCTCCCTCAGGGCGACACCTCTTCACCCCCAAGCACCTACGCAGTCTCCTACAGCAGCTCTCAGCCGGCGGAGGCAGGAGGTAGAGGAAGAGATGACACTCTTCTCGCCCTCCTCCTCTCGTCCCTCCTCCTCCTCCCCCACCTCCTCCTCCCCCTCCTCCTCCTCCTCCTCCTCCTCCTCCTCCTCCTCCTCCTCCTCCGTTCCCAGGGTCGTGGCTCGCGAGCACGCAGAGGATGGTGCAGTCGAGCGCGGGGCACAGAGAATCGATGCTGGCTCTATGGAGATGGCTCAATCTACCCGCTCCATTGGCAGCTGTCGCGATCTCTGCTGTTATGACAACGGGATCACCACAGCAATGCTTTCTCGGGGACCGCAGGCCTCGAATACAGGCAGATCGCGCCGGCGTGATGGGGGCTTGAGCGTCGGAACTGACGACGAGGAGGCCGATTCTTTGCTCAGCCTCGACGCTCTCGACTTATTCGCGCACGTAGACGAGTCAGTGCTCGCTGCACGTGAGAAGGTCGGGGCGCACGAGCGACGTTGCGCGCTGCATACCCCCGACCCAGATGGCAAGTTGCCCGGCGAGCAGGGAGATCAAGACGGTGAACGCAGCGATAGGCACGGAGAAAGGTCTGGCCTACGCAGCCGGGCCAGGACGGGGCGCAACAATCGCAGGAGCCAGCGCCACAGCCGGTGCAACGAAGAGGATGGCCCGCATAACGAGGCGCTTCTACTGGACGAGCCGCTGTATGGGTCGGCGACCGCGATTGGATGCCGGAATTCCCGTGCGGCCCGCGCGGCCGAGCGTGAAGCACTCCGTGCGCAGGCTCGTGCGGAGCGCCGTGGCGGCGGAGTGGGTGGCCAAGCAGCCAAGGCTGTTGCTGACGCGGCTGGCAGCCACCGAGCCTCGGGCTCCGGAAAGGGTAAGCTTCGCGAGCGAACGACCCCACCGGCTTGCGCCGATGCGGCGAGCGCTTGCAATCCGAGTGAGGGCGGCAACGAGACGGGCGGCAATGTGAGATTCAGCATGAGTGCGAGCCCAAGCTTCAGCTTTCAAGAAGACAGCTTCAGCGGCTCCTTGAGCGCCCATACAACTCGTCCGTCACCCTGCGTCACGTTCAGCCGAGGATCGCCAGCCGCCTCCAGAATAATCAGCGAGACGGGTGGTACGCGGCAATGGTCCAATGTGCACGGCTTTGACTCGAACTGTAGCACCCCCGCTGCGCGTTCCATCCCCGATTCGAGCGGAGCAACCCCAGTGTGCGTGTCCTCGTCAACTCTTTCGCCTCACGTTCGAATGTCTGGTGTGCACGGGGTCGACTCTCTCGCTGGGTTTTGGCTTGATGGGGATGATGAGACGTGTGCGCCATTTGATCGTGGCAAAGCAATGGAGCAGCATAAGGCTCATGAGGAGCAATCCAATCCACCGCCAGAGCTCCCCGTTGAGATCTGGATGCAGGTCGCCGAGCACATGGTCAGCCGCGAGCTCTGCGCCATGGCGTGCACATGCTCGGAGCTCTACCGCACGGTATGTCGGTCCCGCCCGGCGCAGCTTTGCGGCCTGCGTAGCGGACGCGTCGTCGTTCCAAGGACGAGCCCGCGAGACTGTTTATGCTCTGGCTCACTCGCACCGCCCTCAGCGCGCTAGATTCGTGGCAACGTCTGCACAGCCAGCACGGCGCCACGCCGTTATTTCTCGTGTTTATCATACCTAAACCCATGACCCCATCTTCAGCTCAAGGACGCGCCGGCTATTTGGGCGCGCGAGCACCTGCGTCTACTAGGCGAGCCGCCACCTGCAGGCGCTTCAGCCCGTACCATCTTTGCCATCGTGCGCGCCGCCGAGGCGCGCATTGCCCCTTGGCTATATCCGCCACCCTTGCACCTGCTGCGAAGCTTGCCCGAGGGCACCGGACGCACGGGCGTTGGCCCCAATAGCGGATTGTTGAGCTGCGGGACGTCGAGCAGTGCGGACTCCACGGCGAGCCTCGGCGGATCATCGCGCAGCGGCGGGAGCAGCCCGGGCGGCGGCACGCCGGGTGCCTCGGCCGGTGTGCGCGCTGCCTGCTACGACGGCGCGGGGCTCCTCATTACCGCCGATGGCGGCGCGGTGCGTGACGCTCCTATATGCCGCCCCTGGCTTGCCGATAATTCGCGCATCCTGAGCGCTCGTAGCGCCGTGCGCTTGCCACGCGGACGCTCCCCAAGCCAAAGTGTCTATGTGCGCAGGTTCGCCTATGGTCTCTTGAGCGCGGGCGCCGCATCTGCTCTTTGCGAAATACCGCCGGGAGGGAGGAGCTGCACAAGGGAGGCGTCTCATGCCTTGCAGCTACAGAGGCGTCATTGCTTTCCGGCGGCGGCGACGGGACGTTACACGTCTTCGACCTAGAAGACCTTGCCCTTAAGGTGCATCCTCGGAGGCGTACGAGCGCCGCTTAGGCCATCGCGCTCAACTGCCACTTGCGATCCACCGCAGCCGCGCGCGAGTGCTGTCTTACCTTCGCGCACGTCAATACTGTCCCTTTTCACAGCCTCGCCGCTGCCGCTGCCATACCTCCACCCGTATGCACCCTAAGTCTCGCGACATCGTGTATAGTTTGACCGTCGGCCTCTCTCACCCCCGATTCCTATCTGCCTTCTTGCAGACATCGCTCCGGGGCCACAACGCACCCATCTCCTCGTGCGTCCTACTTGGGCGGCGTGCTGCGGCCACCGCAACCAATGGCGCCCTGCGCGTGTGGGACATCAGCGCCGCCATACGCGAGCAACCGTCCACACCCGAGGGGTGGTCGACGCCCGCAACTTCAGCTCGGCCCTCGGCGGTCTCGGCATCCACCTCGGCGCCGCTCCTCGCTGAGCTCCTACCGCCGCTGCCGGATTGGCGGCCACATCCCAACCCTATCCGGCTTCTTCGTGGCTCGTCAACAACGCTCGACTCTAGCACGACGGCCGGCCAGTGTGTGATGAACGGCTCGCACGCACGCGCCGCCGCGACCGCAGCATTAAATCAGGCACTCGACGCCGGCGGGGGCACTGTAGTCGTCGGGCGTGCCGGGCGGCTTCTCCTTGTCGATCTGTCGCGGGGCGTCATTTCTGCCGCCGTACCCTACCCGACAAAGGGGTATGGGTTAGGCTATGCCGGAGGTGGGCTTCATGGCAGCGCGTTGGCGCTAGGTGGTAAAACGCCACGTGGTGTCCTTGGCCTTGGCTTTCGATCATGGTTGCACTCTCATTGCGAGCATCCTGGAACCAATCCGGGCGGTCTGATTCCTGGCTGGATGGATGATCTAGTATCGAACTTTGCCGCGATGGGCACGGCAAACGTCTCCGGACTCGGCGGGGACGCGACGATTGTTGATCTTGCAGTGTGCAACGACTTCTCAAGCACAATCGCGTCCAGTGCTCTAGGAGGTGACCCCGCCCCCAACTACCCTTTACCACACACCGGCCTTACGCCTCAAACCTTCTGCACCAATAACTTTACCGCTCGTCTTCAGTGGGCACTCCATGCGCGCTACCGTGGCCGTGTGCGCTCATGCACATTGTGCACATGTGGTGTTGCACTCCGTCATTGGTCATGGGGTGACCTCCGACCACACCTCGCCGACTGCACAATCGCAGGTGGGTCAGTCCAGCTTTGGGACGCACGACTTCTACCTTCCGCCCAAGCTGCCGGCGGGGCAGGTGTCATGGCTGATGGCGCGGGGCTTTCTTGGGACGAGATATCTACTGCTTCTAGGTGTGCAGCGTGCCCGCTGCATGCCAATAGGGCTTGACCCTTCACATCCACCGCGAGTTGGGTAGCATAGCTCTCCCAACTTACCCCGCGGAGCCTGCAAGCGAAGAGCCTCGGTCTTGTCTGTGTGGCGACAATTATGTTGCCGCTGTCATTCCTGAGCGAGGCGGACGAATTGTGTTTCGACCTCCCCCAATCTTCCACTTCTTCTTTCTTATCCGTAGGCGCGCGCTTGTTGGCACTATCTTGCTGCCATCAACTAACGACTACAGCGTTGGGCTCGAGTCAACCGCATGCGCACGCCAAATCTGCCTTGACTCAACTAAACTAGTGGTTGGTATTGACCGTGCTCGGGGTGCCGCACATGGTAACCGTTCGGGAAGTGGCAGCGACCTGCAAAGGGCCAGCGGCAGCTCAGCCTTCTCACGCGCCGCGCAAACGGTCGCGATGTACGACATGCGCTCTGTTGGCGGACGTGCGTGGCGAGGGCTTTCCGGAGGGAGTGGTCTCACCGATGGCTTGTGCGGAGGCGCCACTTGCCCAGCTTCCTTCGGTGTCAGCGGCACGCCAGTCTGGGAGGCACCGGTGCCCGGGTTCGCTTCCACCATCTCCTGCGTTGGCCGATCGATTGTGGTAGGCACCTGCTCCGGATTGACGTTGGTCTGGTCGTCCACACTGCCCCCCGTCACGGCCTCCGCGCCACACTATGCCATGCGGCCGGCCCCGAGTATTCGTCCTGCTGCCTCGGCCCTCGGTGAGGAGGTGAGCACCGCAACGCTCGCCTCGAGACAGGGTTGGGGCCGCGAGGAATGCGGCGTGTGGGGTGAGCACATCTGCTCAAGCCCGTCTTACATAAGCGCGGCAGCGGTCTTTGGAGGCCCCGACACCGGACGCGTCAGGTGCGCGTCTTAGTGTTTTCACCTCTTGTCTTGCTCACACGACACGGTTGGCCGCTCTAAGGGTTTGCCCGCCTGACACAGTGCCGCTTTGTGGGCAATGTTGCCTTGCTGCGCCGCCGTGATCAAGAGCCTTCCCTCAGCACTCCCTCACGTGATGGTTTGCGTCCCCATGCAGCTCGCCAACACGCATGCCGTGCGACCGTTAGCCTTGAAAACATGGATGCCGTCGCTCGGCTCCAAACGCCAAATGTCCACGCGGCCGGGACAAGGCCGCTAGCTGACCCTCTCATCTGCTCGCGTCGTTGATGCAGGTGGAGTTCCGGTAGCAAGGAACCCGGCCCAACGGACGGGAAGTGGCGCGCAAAGGTCAAGTCAAGAGGTCGCTTCCAGAAAACACAAGGCTATACGAGCTTCCACGGAGGTCGATGAGGTCCGGGCTGCCACATGCCTCATTGTCTTCTCTGCTCTGGCTGTGGTCGATGCTGCGGAATCACATTTGACGAAGAGCGACCGGCACGTTGATGCATGTGTGAAATGGCGTACATGTGTAGGCTTGAGTAGCTCTCAGGAATATGCTGGCTCGCCGCCTGATATTCTCCGTATCCGTTGGCACACGCTCGGGGACTAATAGTATGTCCTAGAAGTTTTTGGAGCTTGGACCACCTAGAAAAACCATGGATTTTTAAAATACCTTGAACTTGAAGGTGACCGCTACGCTACTAGCTACTAGATGTATTCCTCACCCTAGGACCCCGTCTGGACATCGCCCTTGCCCCCCTCCCGCTCCCCTTCCTGCCCCCCCCCCCCCCCCGTTCCTTTGCCATCGGCCATCGGTTTCATTTTTCCATGTATGTGCACTACTTTCTAAGGTCATTTGCCTTCATTTGGTACCCGGTCGGAAAAGGGCGCGCAGCCGCCCTTGCTGACCAAGCGACGTCCCCCCGCGAGCACCCCGAAGGAGAGGCCGAGCAGCACCACGTACGCGACGAGAACGCCGTCGCCTTGGCTCGGCATAAGGGCGCGTCCCGAGAGGGCCTGGTAGACGGCGCCGGGCGTCCCACGCACGAGCGCGTTGAGCGACTGCAGCGGAGCGAGGGCGAAGGCGTGTGGTGCGAGAAGGGGGCACCCACGCCGACGGCGAGCGCGACGCCGGATCGTTGAAAAAAAAAATGGACATACGGGTAGATATGCCCTCGAAACGACTTTTGATTGCCCTCGCGGTGGTCGTCGCCACCGTGGTCGCCGCCATCGTCGTGGCGTTGGTACTCACGAATAAGAAGCAGCCAGACAGATGTAAGGATGTGGATGGAGAGTGTGCAAACGATGGAGGCTGTTGTCACGATCTCGTGTGTTCCGACCAAAAGTGCCGTACGGTCCCACCGTGTATCGAGAAACGGGGGGCGTGCAGTTATGACGACGAGTGCTGTGAAGGACTTGAGTGCAATGACAACGGAGTGTGTGACACGCCATGCCGCGAGCCAGGGTCGGTGTGTTAGGGGGGGAACCAACAACTTTCTGGAGGCGCTGCACCATTTGGCGGGGTGGGCTGCTCGGCGGGTGTGCATCCCCCAGAAAGTTGTTTGTTTTCCCCCCTACCACCATCGATGGGCGCTGCGCCACCTGCTCGGTGACCTCGCTCATCAAGCCCTATGTGGAGCACTTCGACCCACTCTCCGCCATCCAGAAGATGAAGGCCTCGAAGCGCGAGGCTTGGCCACGGCTGCGCTATGCCTCCGGCCTCTCCGATGAGCTCTCACCCGAAGAGGTCGACGCCCTCCGCCGTGAACAGGGCGACGCGCGCGTGCTGATCGTCGACCAGTCGGGCCGCACCGCCGCCTCCCTCGCCGCCTCCCTCGCCGCCTCCCTCGCCGCCTCCCTCGCCGCCTCCCTCGCCGCCTCCCTCGCCGCCTCCCTCGCCGCCTCCCTCGCCGCCTCCCTCGCCGCCTCCCTCGCCGCCTCCCTCGCCGCCTCCCTCGCCGCCTCCCTCGCCGCCTCCCCTGTTCAGTGGGAGGAGTATGTCATTGGATAAACGACGAGGGAGTCTCCCCGCTACACACCGCGACGCAAGCATCCTTGGACTCCCAGCCAGAGAGTTGTTTGTTCCCCCCCGTCACGCCGAAGGTTGTCAGATTAGTGCGCGGTGTTGGCGGAGGTGCGCGGTTTTCGAAGAGTCCAAATCTGACTACTTTCCGCGTGAGGGGTAGGGGGGGAAGCGCTGCACGACTTGGCGGGGTGGGCTGCTCGACCGGTGTGCCTTCCCCAGGAAGTTGTTGATTTCCCCCCCCTACCCCTCTACGCGGAACGTTGTCAGATTTGCCCTAAAAAAGCGAGCACCCTTAATCTGACAACTCTCCGCGTGAGGGGGGAGGGGGGAAAACAAACAACTTTCTGGGGAATGCCGCACGCTCGCGCAGCCCTCCTCCCCGAGTCGTGCATCGACCCCGGGAAGTTGTTGATTTCCCCCCCTACCCCTCTACGCGGGACGTTGTCAGATTAGCCCTCGAAAAGCGAGCACCTTCCGCGCACCTAATCTGACAACTTTCCGCGTGAGGGGGGAAGGGGGGAAACAAACAACTTTCTGGGGAATGCCGCACGCTCGCGCAGCCCTCCTCCCCGAGTCGTGCATCGACCCCGGGAAGTTGTTGATTTCCCCCCCTTCCCCTCTACGCGGAACGTTGTCAGATTAGCGCCTACCCCCGCCACCCGGGCAGGTTTTCTTCTAGGCGAAATCTGACAACATTCCGCGTGAGGGGGGAGGGGGGGAAACAAACAACTTTCTGGGACTGACCCCAGGATCCGGGTAAGGCTCCTGAGGCTCCATCCTTGGCAACCCGCGCGTCCGTAGGCGGCCTATCGACTTGGGTTGCGGGTGAATGTACTTGGGAAGGCTTAGGCAAGGGTGCAGTGGTAACGGGGTTAGAGGTGGAGGTGGGGACGGAAAAGATCGACTTTTCACAATTGCACCCAAAAGTCGATGTGAATGCATGGAGAGGTGTCTCATGCTATGATAAAAGCGTGTGCAAAGTTTCAGAAGCCAATTGTTTCATGGTGGCGAGTACGGGAGCAAACAATGCGGTGTTTTTTTCGCGGTGGCCAGGGATTTTTTTTGGTAGATTTTGGCGCGTTGGAACCACAATTGTCGCATCCGCGATCGACTTCCGACCTTATGCGTCTTCTGCTCAATTGTTCTTGTTTGCCGCGGAGTTTTACTCGTAATTTGTAGAACTCTTCACTCGTCACTCGTAAATCGCCCTTCGCTCCTTGTCGTCGCGCCCCTTTGTGGCCTGTCTCGCCCTGTTTCGCTCCTTTGCGCCTTGGGCCTTGCTCCCTCTTTCCGCGCCTGCTCTCGCTCTCGTTGTAGGTGTTCGTCGCTGCGGACTTTGTCCCCCCGCGCGAAGTCTACCTACCCTCTCGCTCCTTTCGGTTTACGCACGTAGATTCCCTCCTTACTTTCTACCTAGTCGTTCGCGGTAACCGCCGTTCGCCGTCGGCTCTTCCGTCGCATCGTCGCTCTCTTGTCGGCTTTCTCTTCCTTGTTTCCTTCCTTCTGTGTCTTCCCCGCCCAAGTGGGGAAGGATACGTTAGTGTGGGGGAATGTTGGGTGAAAGTCGAGTGTGCGTGTCTCGGTTGTTGTCGGACTAGTTGGATTGGGATCCTATCGGCCTCTGTCGCCCTCGTTCCTCGCCCAGTCGCTCCTCGCCCCCTCGTTCTCGCTCTCGCTCGCGCTCTCGTCGTAACAAGCAATCTTACAACACCAACCAAATCCACTCACTCACCCACTCCCACTCGCTATCCGCTATGTCCGCTCCGTCCTCGCGCTCGCCCTCGCCACTGCCCGACTAGTGTGGATGCATTGCCAACAACCAAATCAAACAATTCCATCCTGCCACCCACGCCAATCGCCGCCGCCGCCCGGACGCATTGCATTGTAGTCGGCTGTGTGTGGCGCAGTCAACTACAACTACGCTAACGTCACCCGGCCGAATCGGCTGGAGTGCCCAACTTTCGAATTCGACCGGGCGCGCTGCCGGCGCTTTCTCGGTCATCCACTGGGTAACATATCCAAAGATGCCGCCCTATTAGCCACGCCAATCGCCGCCGCCGCCCGCGCGCATCGCGCCGTATTCGGCCGTGTGTGGCGCCGATAACTACGCTAACGTCACCCGGCCGAATGGGCTGGAGTGCCCAACTTTCAACTTTCAAATGCGAGCGTCCCTCAGCGGTGTCCTCCAGCAGTGTCCCCCAGCGCTTTGCAACAGTCTTCATCCTCTGGAAACTCAAGGTTCAAAGCTCGAGACTCGAGTACTCTCGCCGTGAGTTGGCGCACTGGAAACTCGAGGTCCCCACCTCGAGACTTGAGGAGCTCTCGCAATGCGAGGGCGAGGGCGCTCGTCCTCGCACAAGCCGCCGTGGTTGCCTGCTGGGCACCACGGCGATACTTCTCTATCTCTTTGTCTCCCCCCCCCCTCTCCGATCATCAGTTTTGTTTAGCAGGACCTTTTGGGGGGCCATGCCGTGCAACGCGTTGCCACATTGGTGCACTGCACAGCGGCACGGCGGCGCGTGTGAAACAGACCATCCAGGGACGACTTAGCAGGATGTGGAGCACGGCACCTTTAGGCACCGTTGGGCTCTGCAGCGCCGGCCGTTGCCGGCGTTTCCACAAAAAGGTGCACTCGCTTGACACATGTACAAAGAGGATGCGTCCACTGAGCGCAGAGAGTCGGTCTGTCTTGTGGAAGGGGAGTTTACTGGGTTGCTCAACCTGACGTACGGCGACATCCGGTCGCGTGTGGACTGCAGGGCTCCCGCGCCTGCCTTTTTCTGGGAGGGCCGGTCGAACGGGCTTGCGGTGCGCGACGACGGCAAGATTATGCGCATCTTCTGAGAGGTTGGGAGCCGCGGGGGATGACGGCGGCGGTGTAGTGCAGCGCGTTCCAGCCGTTGTCACTGACACTACGGGGGTCGAAGTCGTCCTGCTCCACGAGCAACCGGATGGTGTCCGCTTGTTTCAACGCGTACGCCAGGAGCAACGGCGTCATGCTCAACACGTCTTTCATCAACATCGAGGCGCCGTTCCTCAGAAGAAGCAGGTGGATGCAGCCGTCGGAGGAATGCCTAACGTCTCTGTGCAGCAGACTATGTGATTGCCACTCGGGGTGGTGGTGGTTGAGCAGCTTGTGCAGGCGTTCCAGCAGACTGTGTGATTGTCACTCGGGGTGGTGGTGGTCGAGCACCTTCTGCAGGCGGTCTAGCTCGATTGTCAGATGGGGCACATCCAGGCTTCACGGGCGTCCGGATGCAGTAGGAGCTGGACGCAGTCGGCGGCGTTGAATGCGACGGCTTCGGTCAATGGGGTGGCGTCATTGCCGTCGACTGAATTCACTGCGGGGTTGATTAGGTGTTGTCCGCTGGACTCGTCGGGCACGGCAAAGGAGATGGCTCTGTGAATCCATTTTGCGCGATATTCATCGCCACCTTCCAATTCGAGATCACCACTTGTTCCTTCACCTGGGTTGACAAGCTGAATTATGAGTTGCCCAGACTCGTCGTGGACCACCCTGCCGAGTCCATCTTGCATGCTACCCAACATCCTCCACGAAGACGCGAAGGCCGATGGTTGGCGTGCGGGGTGCTATCTTGCGCGCGCGCGGCGCAACCTCCTCCCGGTCTTTTGCATGGCGGGAGGGGGGGGGGGGTTGTCATGATGGATCTCAAGCAGGAACGGTCACGATGGCTCGAGGATGAACCCTTTGGAAATCTCCACCACGATGCGCTTGCGAAAATAAGCCATGTGCGACTGTGCGGAGAGAGGGAGGGGGGGTGCTCAGCTTCAAGCAACCGGCCGCGCGAAGCGGTTTCCCGAAGGGTTGTGCGTGCGTGCGTGCGTGCGTGCGTGCGTGCGTGTGTGTGTGTGTGTGTGTGTGTGTGTGTGCGGTTTCCGAAAGGGTTACGTGCGTGTGTGTGTGGGCACCTGTGAAAAGTCCATCCTCCTACCGCGGACAAGGTATTCTGCGGTCCGGCACATGAAAATGCCGCAATCGTAATTGTTCGTCTGCTTGGGGATCGACGCATGGTCCGTCCAGGTGGACAGGTCAATGGGCACCCCCACTTTGTCCTGCGGCGGGTGGCAGATGCGGCGGCGGTGCTTCGATGGGTGCCCCCCCCCCCTCTTCCGGCGCCGTGTGCGCGGCGTGCGCGCGTGCCTGGTGCTCATCCGCCACGTAGCGACGGAGGGTGTTGAACACGTGGTCGTCGGAGCCGTACAGCGAGTCGTAGTACTCGAACCGCTTGTCCTTGATGTTGATCACGGCGAGTGTCCAGTGGTGATTGCTGCAGATCGGCACCATCACGGAGTCGAACGAGAACAGGTCCTCCTGGTTGGTGGGCGGGTGCGGGTTGGTTGGGTCAACCCCAAACAAAGGGTTTGATCGGAAACGGCTCACCGTGCGCCGCTGGCAGGCAGGCGGGCGCGACCCTCTCATCACGCACATTGTTCATCCATCTCCTCACGCCGGTGTAGTCGTAGCCGCCCAACTTAGTCAGCCTGGTGTAGAACCATGAGGTGTGGATGAAAATTGTGTTTGGCGAGCGCCTTCGGAGCATCAGCATGAAAAAGTTGACGACATTGTCATTGAGACACTTCCCTGGACTTAGAGTCTTCATGTCGGACCGAAGTACCTGCCAGACCTCCTTCCCCTGTGAGGAGGGCGCGTGGCGGCGGCGCCGGGGCGGTGGTACCAGGGCAGCGGCGCATGCGCACGCGCCGGGGGGGGGGGGGGGGGGGGTTCGCTCACCGTCACGTACTCAGCGAAAGCCTCATTCGGGTCGCCCGATTTACCGAGCGCCTCGCTCACCGCGACTTCCTCCATGGGCGTGAGCGGCGTGAACCCACTCGGCACAGGGCTGCTCGGCGGCGCTGGCCGCGGCGCGCGCGCTGGCGACCGCCTGTCGCGGGTATGAAGAGTGGCTGGAGTCGGAGCCACGACTCGCTCCGTGCGCGTGAGCGGCCTGAACCCACTCGGCACAGGGCTGCTCGGCGGCGCTGGCCGCGGCGCGCGCGCTGGCGACCGCCTGTCGCGGTCATGAGGAGTGGTTGGAGTCGGAAGGACCCGGTAGGTGGGCAAGCGGTTTTGGCGTGTCAACTCCCTCTCCCCGAAGTCCTTGTTCGTGCATTTGTAGATCAAGAAGATGCCGAAGACGAAGAGCAGTACGTCCAACATGGGGCGGGGTGCGGGCGGAAGGGGGGGAAAGCGGGAAAGGGGCCCCTCTCTCTTCTCTCTCTCTCTCGCTCCCTCTCTCTCTCCTCCCTCTCTCTCTCCTTCTCTCTCTCTCTCTCTCTCTCTCCCTCCCTCCCTCTCTCTTCTCTCTCTCTTCTCTCTCTCTTCCTTCACTCCTCTCTCTTCTCTCCCCTCTCTTCTCTCCTTCTCTCTCTCTCTCTCTCTCTCTCTCCCTCCCTCCCTCCCTCTCTCTTCTCTCTCTCTTCTCTCTCTCTTCACTCCTCTCTCTTCTCTCCCCTCTCTTCTCTCCCTCTCTCCCTCCTCCCCCCCCGTCCCCCCCTCTCTCTCCCTCTCTCTCTCCTTCTCTCTCGCTCTCTCTCTCTCTCCCTCCCTCCCTCCCTCTCTCTTCTCTCTCTCTTCTCTCTCTCTCTTCTCTCTCCTCTCTCTCCCGCCCCCCTCTCCCTCTCTCTCTCTCCTCTCCCCCCCTCTCTCTCCCGCCTTTCCCCTCCCCCCCCCTCTCTCTTCTCCCTTCTCTCTCTTCTCTCTCTCTCTTCTCTCTCTCCCTCCCTCTCTCCTCTCTCTCCCGCCCCCTCTCCCTCTCTCTCTCTCCTCGCTCCCCCCCCCCCTCTCTCCCGCCTTTTCCCTCCCCTCCCCCCTTCCCCGAGCCAGCCGAGGCTGCTGCGCGCGAAGAGAAGAAAGGGACAAGAGAGAGAGAGCAAACCACGAAACTCCTGGTGGGGGATCCCATCCCTTCTTCTCTCGTATCGGTCCTCCTTATTCGCTGTCGAGGAGGCTCCGTGCTCCCACTTGAGCATGAACCCTCTCAAATCTCCCCTCCTCTCATACATCTTCTTCTCCCTAGTTTCACGTGATTTCTCCTCTGAAAACAAGTCCCGCCCAGCCTCGCCCTCCGTCTCACCCCTCTACTCTCTCCTCCCCTTCCCCCATGTCCGCTGCCTTCCTCCTCGGGCTCACCCAGCCCTCTGAGCGCCCCGAGAGCGACGAGACGGTGTCGAGCGCGGACGGCCGTTCCATTCTCGCCTTTTCCCGCTCCCTCCCCCCGCCCCCCGCCGACCTGATCCGGTTGTATGAGAAGAAGGACCACTTTCTGACGTTGGGGAGGGACGCTCTCCATGTCTCTCACTCTTACTTCCGCTCTTCCGCGGCTTTAAAAGCGTGGGTGGTGGAGGGAGTGAGCATGCCATACCTTCCCATCAATCGGAAGATGGGAGGCGAGGTGATACGCTCGTGCTTGCTGAGGGAGAGGCGGAGGGTTGAGGTTTACAGTCTTGTGGGCGGCAAATGGGTACTTTGCAGGAAGGGCTCGCCCGGCAACATTGGCTCCTTCGAGGAGGAGTGCCTGGTGAACGGAGAGCTGCCAGCAGACGCTTCCACAGGTGAAGAGTGAGTGGGGAGCAGGAAAGGGGAAGTGGCGGCGCAGCTTTGACGGCACTTGGGAGGATGCAGGAAGTGGAGGCGGCCTAATGGAGAGCTTGTGGGGAAATTGAAGCTGTGCTGAGGCGACCTGGAAAATGGATGCGGCGAAACTGCAAGCGCGTGGGTGCATCGCGTCCCGACTCCGTCTCTGCATTTGTGTGCAACCTTCTTCAACGATCGGAATTCGCGCACACCCAGCTCGCACGCGGCACGGCTCCCCTCCTTCAAAGCTCGTGTCGGCACTCCCCTTCCACGCCTCCTCGTCTCCGCTCACCTTGGCTCACCTGCACTGGCGTTGCGCAGTCATCGCAGCGGTACGTCTTGGCCGCACAGCTGGCTCAAAGGGCTACTCGGGCAACGCACGCCTCGTGGGCGTGGCCTTCGTCGACATTGCAGCGCGCGCGATTGGCACTTCGGAATTTGAGGACGACGAGAACCTCTGCACGCTTGAATCGCTGCTGTGTCAGCAGGAGAGTGCGAACCCCAGCCGAACCAAGATTTCGTTGCCTAGACCAAGCTCTGTAGCCACCTAGTCTGCAAATGCCTTCTGTGGGATAACCATTCATCTCCTCAACTCAACTGCATGTCTCACATCTCATTGTGGCGATTGTCTTTGTCTACTATCGCCGCATGTGTTCTCGGGTTGTGCCCAAATCATCACAAGTCCTCTCTGCCAAACAGGGCACGCGCGAGGTCCTAATCCCAGCCGAGATGGACAAGAGTGAGCGCAAAACTCTAGAGCAGATGCTCGAGATTTGCGAGGTTACGAGCTCTGAGGCAACTAAGGGTGCCTTCAACAGCAAGCATGCAGAGCAGGCACGCTCCTTCACGTAACCCGGCTCCTCACACGCTCTTGCACACAGGAGGTAGGAGCGCTCATTGACGCAGAGCTAGCACCGCTACCCTTTCACAAAGCCCTTAGGCCATGAGCTGCAACCAGTGCTCCCATGCAGGATTTGCGCCGCCTACTCGGCTCTGAAGACAACAGCGCACCGCATGTGCACGCGCGCTGCTTCGAATCACAACAACAGCTACCGGTTGGATGCTTCGCAGCGCTCTTCCGGTGCTTCAACACGCATGTGCCCTTTGCTCCTATGAGTCACAGCACTGCCGCGGATACACGGGACCACGCAAGACGCGGCGACTTGCAGCTTCCCGTCACAGCGATGCCTCATAATCCGCACTTTGAGGATAATCCCATGACCCGGCAGGTACCTCGACCTCGCGCGTTGTGCTGATACGCATGGGCAATGGTCTCTTGATTGGATCGAGCCGCGGCAGTTCGTGAGGCTCGATGCCTCCGCGCTGTAAGCTCGACTCCTTGCCCTCATTGCAGCGGTCACGTCCCGAAGTGCCTTGTAGCCGTGTCAGGCACTCCCAACTCAAATGCTACTCCCCACCCATGCACCCGCTCTTGCATCCCTTTGCTTCCGTGTCAGACGTGCACTCTCAGTCGAGCCGCAGCCATCCGAACCCGACAAAAATTCGTCTCTTCTCGGAATCTTCTCAGTTTGCAAGACGGCCGGAGGTGGCAGGCTCCTGCGCACCTGGCTGAAGCAACCATTGCTGTCCGCTTTCGATATCAACCAGAGGTGTGCTGCCACTATTCAACCATACCAATGAACGGAGCGCACCCTGACGATGCGCCAAGGCGTTCCTCCGCTTGCGCGCGAACGTTAAACCAGCCACGGGTTTCCTATTTCAAAACTTCAGGCTCGACCTTGTCCAAACGTTCATTTCAAGCTTTGCGCTGAGGGCTACGTTGCGCGACACATGCCTGCCATCAATGGCGGCGGATCTCGACAGGCTGCAACGCCGGCTTTTTTCCGGCCGAGCCGCACTCCAGGTGAGTAATTGATCGGCGGGAGAGATGCGAGCTAGCCCGGGTCCGAAGGGCTCGGAGTGCGTGGACGCGGGCCAGTAGACCATCGTATGGGACTCCAGAGCTTTTGTCTCGCAGAGGATATGCGCAGCGGCACATTCCGCGGCTTACAAGGCGGCCACCATTGAGCTCAGCTTTTGGCTGATGCCGAAAGCCTCGTCCTGGGCACCACTGCCTTGTAAACATGTCAAGCTCTTCCGATCGCGCCCATGACGTGCTTGCTATCGCTCAGGACGTGGTGCTCTTGTACTCATTGCTAGGCGGCATGCCTCGTCTGCTCTCCACTCTCGATGGCGACGAATACGTCGAGGGCCCAGAAGGAGAGGAAGGGAAGGCGCTCGTGGCTCACGTGTTCACCGACCCATTACGCCAGGTGGGCAAGATCTCAGTCACGGCGGCGGCGCGCAGGCGTGGCTCGGGAGAAATTGCGAGTACTACGCAGCCGACGAATGGCATCACTTTCTTTTCTTTCATCCTCTTGACTCCCCTTGACAGGTGGATGCCAACTTCGAACGTTTTCGTGGCCTCGTTTCCGCAGCAGTTGATCTTGAGGCTCTGGCACGGCACGAGTACCTAATCCGTCCCCACTTCGATGCAGGGCTAGCAGAGCTTGGCGAGCAAAGGGACCAGGTGTGTGTGGCCCGCGTCGATGCAAGTTTTCTCGCACGGGCAGGGTGATCCCACAGCGTCGGTGCATCAACGCGCCAGCGCACGATGACGAGTAATGTCTGCCGTCATAGGTCGTGGACAAAATCGACAGGGCGCACTCCGCCATGATTGATCACCTCGGCGTCGACGACTCACGTCTAAAGCTCGAAAATGGCGCTCCGCATGGATACCACTTCCGCGTCTCACGCAAAGACGAGAAGGTTAGTATACCTGCCAACTCCCATCCTCGCCACTTGTCCATGCCACCTAGGCATCCCTGCCCACGCTCACGACGATTTTTCACTTGTGTATCGCAACTAATCTCGCTGCCATCGCGACGATCTCGCCACATTGACGTACTCTCATGGCCGCGCCCCCGGGTTGAGCTCTGCCGCCGCAGCGTTTGGCGCTTGCATACGTCTGATTGAGTAGCGTTGAGCCCAAACGGCCGGCTGGCTTAGGTGCTCCGGGACAACGACCTGACAATTCTGGCCACCAAGAAGGACGGAGTCTGCTTTCGCGACGCCAAGCTCGAGAAACTTGCGGCTAAATACAAGGAGCTTTCAAGCAGGTGCGCCCGTCTGCAATTGAACCGAGCACTGCCCGCCAGCTGCCCAGATGGAAGCGAATGCGATTGACTTACAACATTGCTCGTCTATTTTCCCATTGAATCCCGTCTATCTACCAGGTACGCGAACGAGCAGGCCGCACTTGTTGCCAAAGTTGTAGATACCGCGGCAACTTTCTGCCCTTTGATCTCGGAGCTCTCTACACTTCTCTCGATGCTTGATGTGAGGCAGCCGCGGCGTAGTCTGTCCCGCCCCAATTGCTCGTGAAATCTCCTCGGGCCCTCTGGCACCTTGTACCCTATGTGTCGACCTTATCGCTCTTATGTAAACGCAGTGTTCGAGTGACGAATGCTGCGGACTGCCGTTCACCCGATTGCTCAACGTCCACCACAGGTGCTCCTTGCCTTCGCGACGGTATCAGTGTCTGCCCCGGAGCCCTACGTTCGTCCTGTGCTACTCGGCCCAGACGCGCCGCGAACGCTCATCCTGGAAGGCGCGAGGCATCCTTGTGTTGAGCGCATGGAGAGCTCCGGTGGAGGTGCGCCAACAGCCCACTTCAAAGGCCGTGCGATCGAGGCGCACTTAGTTGATTGGACCACCTTCCTCATGCTACCGGCTCGATATCCCTGCGCTCACACTCGTGTTCCGTTCGTAGGCACTGGCACCTTCATCAAAAACGATGTCCGGCTTCAATCTCACATCTCCAGAGACTCTACAGATGCCCGCGAAAGTTCTACCGGCTCTTCAGGCCCACCCATCGACACCGTTGCTACGGGCGACGTAGCCTTGGCGGCTCCCGCAGCGGGTGAACCTTCGCTGGTGATAGTAACTGGTCCAAATTGTGGAGGCAAGTCGACGTACATCCGCTCGGTTGGTGCATGCGTCCTTCTTGCACAGGTAGGCTTCTTGCCGCGCTACCGCCTCATTGGGGAAGATCGAAGCCAGCAAGCGTTGCCTCACTCAGGCTGCTCAAATGCTCGTAAGGTAGATGGCGTGCCTAGTATACATCCGCTCATCTTGCTCGTCCAGGTTGGTTGCTTCGTGCCCTGCGATCGTGCTATCTTGTCGCCAGTTGACGCCATTCTGGCACGGGTCGGCGCTGGAGATATGCAGTCGCGCGGCGTCTCCACGTACGTGCCTTGCCCTTGCGTATGAGGGAGTGCAGACCTCAAACACGCAGATGTGCCACTTGCGCCTAAGTGCGAACGGCAGTTGTGCATATCTCAGACGGCTTGATAATTTCACAGATCATGAGATACATGAGTAGGCAATGCCGAAATCCCCGGCAACATACTGCATGCGTTACTCACCTCGAGCCACTGATGCTGTATTTAGGTTTATGGCAGAGATGCTCGAAAGTGCCACCATTCTGCGTGCGGCGACGCCATCCTCTCTTGTCATCATTGATGAACTTGGAAGGGGGACGTCCACTTACGATGGGTGCGTCGGCCGCCCATGGATTCGAGGATGGCACACGCCATATGGGACCTTGAGCTATGCCTGCCTGCATGCGTGCGAAAAAGCGCGTCGTTGAAGCAGGTGGAGTCATCCAAAGATACTCCGAGCTTGGTCTGGCTTAGAGTCCACGGTCGCTTTGAGATTTTCCACATTGATCCCTCGGCAGATACGGCATTGCCATGGCAATCTGCTCGCAACTGGTTGCCCGCGGCTCGCTTACACTTTTTGCTACCCATTTCCATGAGCTCACCGCGCTCGCTCAAAAAGAGATCTCGGTGGGCAACAAACACGTCGCTGCTCATGTTGACGGTCATGACCTTACCATGCTCTTCAAGGTGAGCCCACGTTTAGCCTAATAACCTCGCTAGCTCGATCAGATTACATGGGTTGCGGCCGTTAGACGCCATCAGCATCGTACCCGATGCCTTGAATGCGGCCGCCCGCCGTTGCACACAGGTGGAAGACGGACCATCGGATCAGTCGTATGGCATCGCCGTAGCGTCGGCCTGTGGTTTTCCGCCTTCCGTTATAGATGCAGCGAAGCGCAAGCTGGCTCAGCTCGAGGGTGCAAGCACACAGGGCTCAACTCAGGGAGGAGCTGAAGTGCCGCCTACTGTTGTTGCCAAGCGCGCGCGTCTGCGCGAGATTGCCGATGTAGATCGGCAGTCAGGCTTGAAGCAATTGAAGAAGAACGTCCTAAAGTTCGTGGAGTTGGACCTGAGTAAAATGCAGGCTGAGGAGCAGGTAAGCCCTTTGCATCTACCCAAGGCTTCCACCCATGATCCTCGGAGGACCATGCCAATTAGATTATGCGCATATGGCCATCTCCGCCCATGTTTTTCATCCGCTGTTATCACCAACTCCGTTGATCTGCACCCGTCTGGGAACTCGATCACGTAAGCATGTCACGTGTTCCATCTCAGCTTACCACTCCATCCGCCCAACGAATATAGGTTTCTGCTGTACGCCAACTGGCTGAATCTATTCAAGTTTCCGAAAATCCCTACGTGAAGGCGCTGATTGAAGCCGCCTCGCTGTGATGATGACGGCATGACGCGCCGTTTCGTCTAGGGCCGTCTCGAAATCTCAGATTTTTCATAAAATGGTCCGTTAAGCCTAAAACGGCATAAGTACCGTTGTAGAGGAGCGAGGCTGTCGTACGAGTCAAGAGCGACGCGCCGGTAGGCGAAATCTCTAGAAAGCGTGTCGCGCAATGGTGTGCGTCGCATGGCTATGTTGCGAGTTTGAGAGCCGAGCAGCGTCACCTAGCTGAGTTCGAGTCCGGGCTTGCTTGGGGTAAGATCCTCACGTCGATTTCGAAGCAATCTTTTGGATGGAGGCCGCAAGCGGTAGCAAAAATCAATGAAAGACAATCCAATCGTCCCCGACCTTTTGTTTCGACAACTCATCGTGTGATTTCTTTTGTGTTGTTGTAGTTCAAATACAAGAAGGTGCCATGGCAACCAAGGTGGCATGTTCTGAGCGGACGGAGAGGAAAGTAGCGGCGAGCGAACGCTCCAACGGCTGTAGTCCTAGCGTGATACGGCTTGAGAGCGGCGACTACTACGGCTCGTCTCCTTGCCGTTTGCCCAACTAAGTTTATACTTGGTTGCGCGATGGAGCGCGCCGGCGTGACTCCACTGGCCCCCCCCGCCGAGGGCGGCGCCCCCAGCCCCCACGGAGCAGTCGCTGGCGAAGCGTCCGCGTCCGCCATCAGAGGCCGAGCAGGTGCGTGCGACCCCGGTCGCGCCACACGGCTTGTGGCCCCGGCCACACCACCCATAGCAGCCATGCTAGCCTCCCCCATGGGGGACAGCATGCTGTAGGCGCGGCAGCATGACGACAGCAGCGGGCGAGCGGCAGCGCTAGGGTTCGTGTAGAAACGTTTCACACCTGGCCCCCCTCCCCCCCTCCGGGGGGGCGCAGTGTTTCACATCAAAATCAAGTGTTCCACACCTAAGTGTTGCACACGGCCAAAGTAGATGTTCCACAGATGTTTCACACCGCACACCACGCACACACACCAAACAGAGATTGTTGGCCATTATATTATATGTACTTTATAAGGTATCACCTACTTTTATAAGTGGGGGTCAATGGGGGCCTCGCGCCCCCCTCTCTCCATCGCGGACACCCCCAGGGGTGGGCCCGTACAATCAACCACAGCCCCTGCCCTTTGGCAGGGGCTGGGCAATCACCACACTGGCCCAGACCCCTAGTGGGCGCGGGCCGTGATTCGCACTCCCACGCCCTGCGTGGGCCTGCCCTCGAGCTGACCCCTGTCGCATTCGCGATGTCTCAGAGGCAAAAAGAAATAACAGTAAAAGAAAAAAACAGTAAACAGTAAAAAGAACAGAGGAAGAAAGAAGAAGAAAAGTGAAAAAGAAGAGAAAAAAAACCCAGAGTATATAGGGCGGTTCTCAGCCCTTCCCATCGGCCCTATGGCTACGTAAACTCTCGCGTGGCATAGTGGTTCAACCCACCGCCTCCACCAACCTTTTGCTCTGGGTCGCGAGTTCGAGTCCGGACGGAGCGCTCTGCAGTTCGAGCCCCGCTCCTTCTCCTCTCCGCTCTTCTTCTACAGTTAAATTCCACGCCCTTCTTCTACCGTTAAAATTCCACGCTCTTCTTCTACGGTAAAAATCCTGCCTCTTCCTACTGTTAAAATATCCTGCCTTCCTACCGTTAAAATTCTGCACTCCGTCTACCGTTAAAATCCTGCCTCCGTCGCCTTGCCAAGACATTTCCTCTGCCTTCCTGCCGACTTCCTTGCCAGTTCCTTCCGCCCCGGTTTCCCGCTTGTCTCGGAAAACGGTTTCACCGCATTACGACCAAGCTTAGTGGGGAAACTCCTCGTCCAATTCCGTTACCCGAAAATCTCGTTCATCTCGTCGGGCCCCAGGGCCATCTCGTTCATCTCGTCGTCGGGCCATCAGGCCATCTCGTTACATCTCGTTCATCTCGTTACAATCCAAGCGGCTTTGATTTCCACAACCCCCCCCCCTTCCCTGGTCGCCAGGCAGACAGATGCCTTTGGGCGGCAGGGAATGTTACGCTAGTCTACATTTAATTTTAAAATAACGCTCTGTATACAACTGTGGACATTCGATCGCTCAATTCGACTCATGTCCCACAATTGACGGAACGACACCTTGCCGCGCAGGATTCCAAGAGACCTACCGAATAAGACGAAAGGAGTGCGATGTGCCTCAGGGAGAGATACGAAGAGGTCGCAAATTAAACCTAATTGCCCCCTGAAGCAGATAAAGAAACGCAGGGGAGATAGCAAATTAAACCTATTTGCGAGGCGCCTGGGAGGAAGAAAGGTAGGGAAACTTCCCTTCTCTTTCGAGAGAAAGAGAGAGGGCGCTCCACAACCCACGATCCCATGCATCCAAGCGAAGCTTTTGACCGAGAACGAGAGAAAGCAGAGAATTATAACGATAAATGCCGAACGACGAAGAGAAGCCTAACGAGTGTCGATTCGCGAATGCGACAGCACTACGCACTACGCTAAGGCTAAGGCGTTGTTGGACGGCGTCGAGGCTACGCCATACGTCCACCCGTGGCAACACGGCACCGGACACACAAAAGCTACGAGACTCTATCTCTCTTCGAGTCTCCCTCCGCTCCAGCCGACGTGCATTGTTCGGGGCCGAGAGAGAGGCAGCAGATGGTCCGAGGCGCCTATTCCCGTGAAGAGTGACGAGCGCCGGGTGGGGGAGTGTACGTGCGAACAAGATAAGGCGAAAGCAGAGCAACGTAAGCGTCAAAGGGACGCCAGTAACGCCATGGACTACCGGGCCCTCATGGGTCTTGGAGCGGCGGCGCCATGCCGCCGATTCATGGCCGGCGAATGCAAGAACAACCGCATGAAAGGACGCCAAATCGTCCAATGCTCCTCAAGCCACGACATCCCCGGATGTTGGGTAAAAGATCCCGTCACGGGCAAACAAACTTGTATGGTCAAATGCAATCTGAAACCTAATAAGGCTTATCCGGGGTACTGCGTGAACGGAGTTAGTTGCCTCTACCGTCATGGTGAATAGTAATGATCTAAAGATTGCGACATACAATATGAATGGAGCTAAACATAAACTAGCGTCTACGCTAGCTCAAGCGAAATTAGGAGGGATACATGTTCTTTACGCGCAAGAACTACACCATTACAGCGATGGGTGGCACCTTAGGGTGCAAGGTTTGGCCCGGTCCCTGGGTTGGGACTGGTTTCAATCTCCCGCGACTAGGGGCGACCCTGGGAGCGGAGTGGCGATAGCCATCAGAAAGGACAGAGGCGACGTAGTAGTAGAATCTTGGTCGGTAGTTATCCCGGGGAGGATGATAATAGTTAAAGCTAAAATGGGACATGAGACGATAACTTTCTCTTCAGTATACCTTAACGCGCAATCTACTAAACGTAGGGACGAAATAAAAATACTGCACGCGGCGGCGGACATACTTCCGCACACTATACTAGCGGGCGATTTTAATTGCGTAGAGAACGTCACTAGAGATACTAGGTCTAACCCGGGGGCGGCCCCGTACACGAATTCGGGAGGCAGAGCCCTAGCAAGGGCGATAGCATCACGAGGGCTTACCGACGTCCAGACATTGGTCGACCCCGGCCTTAGAGATCAATACACGAGGTGCGGTCATCAGACCTTCACTAGAATAGACCGTATATACGCCGCGGAATATTACTCCACGTGGAAATGGCACAAGGCGTATATAGATTTAAGACTTTTCACGGGCATGGCGGCATCAGACCACCACCCGGTGGTGGCAACCTTCGCGATTGCCTCACCCGGATACGTCATAGAGGCAATTATTTATCGACAGGCCCCTTTCTGAAGTCGTGGGTGAAAATAGCAGAATGGGTGAGATCAAGAGTAGCAGAAGCCAACACTAACTATATAGATCTTTTGAAAAAGGAAGTGGTAGCTCCCCCCCGGCCCCGGAAGAGCACGAGTTAGCCCCCCAGGAGGATCCGGACGCACACGACCTAGGTGAAATGCTAGTGGACAAAGAACATAACTACTATCTACGCCGGGATGGCGACTATCACGTAGTGAAGCTAAATGTCATGGGAGAGCCTCATATCCACGAGCGGGTCAACCCGCGGTCAGTACCGGACGAGCTATACACTCCGTTGAAATGGGGACGAGCATACGATGGCCCTGCCGAGACGGCGTACCCGATTCCGCAAGAATACACGCTTAAAGACGCTCGTAGCCGCAAAACGCTAGAAGACATCAATGTTAAGGCGCTCACTAAGGCGTTCCTCGCGATGAGGAAAACAAAGAAGCAGAAATCCACATTAAGATGGGAAAAGAGACTACCGGCCCTCGCAGGAAAATGGAAGCAAATATCGCAGCTGTACAAATACAACTTTCTGACTCCGAGGGACTCGTACATGCACTTCAAACACATCCTGTATAGGAGAATAGCTACGGCGAACAGATTCGCGGACGACCCGACATGCCGCTTCTGTGGTATTGCCCCCGAAAGCTCCACGCACTTGGCCGTATGCATCGCGACGGAGCCCGTCTTCGAATTCATAGAGGGTCTTATAGGGATTAATCTTAGGCCGGGCTCAGAAGTAGCCCAGCGTCTTTTTTGCTACCAAGTGGACAGGCCTCACCCCTCCTCGGGATACTTAGGTATCCTGGCGTGGAGGTACATCCTTACGGACTTCTATAACATTCAATATGGCAACGCGGATGGTAGGTCTGCAAGATCGATCCTTAGGGCAATTTTCACTAGATACCACCTATTAGCAACGGCGAAAACCGGTTTCTTCCAAAGACTTAAGGGGCAACGGGAGAAGATGGCGCTACACGCCCCGAGTAATAAGCATATAAAGAGGATGATAAGCCCCCTTTACACGGTGGATAAAGATTTCAACCTTGTAGCATCGGAGGACCTCTCGCAGGCGGCGAGAGAATTGGATATACGAAACATCACTTAGGATGGACAACATACTTACTAGCAATAAACCTGGCGGAGACCAAGGCGGGATCATACGGACTCCAAGGAGGATAATCCGATAAAAGTAAGAACACAAGAGAAGCCACAGTCTCCTGCCCCCTTCTCTCCGACTCCCGGCCGAAGCAGCGCGCACGGCCTCCCTGGAACCGGCTTCTCCGCTAAAGAGGGAACTGGGGAAGGGACCAAGACTAGGCACTTGGCTAACTCACTCGAGCGCGAGGGATTCCACGTGCTAAGGGGCAACCAACAGCGAGCCAAAACCTCACTCGAAGGTATCACGAAAGTTGAGTCCGGCAAGCGTCCCATCTGGCACTTTTATGTTTACACGGACACGTCTGCCTTAGGGCACCGCTTCCCTCGCAACTTTCATGTGACTCTCGATGACGGAGAAAATTTCAACTTGGACTATGCGGTCCGATCATCGGTGGAATGTGTGACTCCTGAAGGGGAGTTAGCCATCCATGGAGCCCCCGGAGGCTGCAAAGGATACGACAAGCCGTGGGCTATCTCATTTCTTCGTAAAAACCAAGTTAGCTTTCGCCAATGCACGTGCGAACAAGATAAGGCGAAAGCGGAACAACGAAAGCGCCAAAGGGACGCAAGTAACGCCATGGACTACAGGGCCCTCATGGGCCTTGGTGCGGCGGCGCCATGCCGCCGATTCATGGCGGGCGAATGCAAAAACAACCGCATGAAAGGACGTCAAATAGTCCAATGCTCCTCCAGCCACGACATCCCCGGATGTTGGGTAAAGGACCCCACCACGGGCAAACAAACTTGTATGGTCAAATGCAATCTTAAACCTAATAAGGCTTATCCAGGGTACTGCGTGAACGGAGTTAGTTGCCTCTACCGTCATGGTGAATAGTAGCGACTTAAAGATTGCGACATACAATTTGAACGGAGCGAAACATAAATTAACGTCGACCCTAGCGCAAGCGAGACTAGGAGGGATCCATGTTCTGTACGCGCAAGAACTACACCATTACAGCGATGGGTGGCACCTAAGGGTGCAAGGTTTGGCCCGGTCCCTTGGCTGGGACTGGTTTCAATCCCCCGCGTCTAGGGGCGACCCTGGGAGCGGAGTGGCGGTAGCCATTAGAAGAGACAGAAGCGACGTAGTAGTAGAATCTTGGTCGGTAGTTATCCCGGGAAGGCTGGTAGTAGTAAAGGCTAATTTCGGACATGAAACAATATCTTTCGCCTCGGTGTATCTAAATGCTAGACCTAGTAAGCGTAAAGAAGAAATCAAAGTCCTTCATGAGACATCGGAAATACTTTCTCACACAATTATAGCGGGCGATTTCAATTGCGTGGAGAACATACATAGAGACACCCGGCCCATCGCGGGGGCGACCCCCTATGCAAATACGGGAGGCAGAGCCCTCACGAGGGCGATTGCCTCGCATGGGCTCACTGACGTCCAACTGCTGGTTAATCCGGGCATAAAAGAGCAATACACGAGGTGCGGGCACCAGACCCACACGAGAATAGATCGAGTATACGCCGCAGAATACTACTCCACGTGGAGATGGCATAAGGCATACATAGATCTTAAACTTTTCACGGGCCTGGCGGCGTCGGACCACCACCCGGTGGTAGCGACTTTTGCTACCGCCCCCCACGACGGGCAACGGAAATAGATGCCAAGATACCTTTGGAGGTATTAGACGACCCGGAGACCCGGGAGATGATCAGCCTCCTCTGGAGGAGACTCTACCCAGCCCCTCCGGGAGAGGACGAAGGGGACAAGTTAACCACTTGGACGGAATTCAAAAGGAAGGTATCTTCGATACTCCTCGCGAAGGCGGTTGAGCTTCGCAGACGACAGAGGTACGCGCAAGCGGAAATCGACGCGGTGGCGGATGCTAGAAAAGCCCAAATGGAGGCGACCCCCGGGACGACCCGGTCGGACATCATAGCGGAACTGAACCGCAAAGTAGTCGACAAAAGACGTACCTTCTCACCCGCCCCGTCATTAGCGGAGAAAATCATAAGGGCGGAAGAGCTTGTTACAAAGCAATTTTTTAAGAGATTCACGCCTAGACACGCTAGCGGCGACATCCCGGCGATGTACGCTGGAGTGAGATGGGAAGACCCGCAACCGGCCCTAGATGAAGACAAAGTAGCAACCGACGACACCGCGATTCTGGCCTCGTTACGGGGCTACTATGTATGGCTTTTCAGCGAAAAGATCTCTCAAGGCGCGGAGCCCCTCCTTCACGCGCTAAGGCAACGTCAGATACCGACGGGTCATAGGTCCTTCTTGGACAAGCCCATAGGATATTCGGAGATCATCCGTGCTATACGGCAAATGGCGAAAGGTAAATCCGCGGGGCCGGACGGCATACCAATGGAGTTCTATCAAAGCTTTGAAAAGCTAGCGGCTCCGCGCCTGATGGACATGTTTCACGAAGCCTACCGGTCGGGGGCATTACCGGAGGACACGTGCTCGGGTGATATAGCCCTGCTCTATAAAAAAGGGGACGCCAGGGACCCGAGGAACTATAGACCAATAACGTTGCTCCAAACGGACTACAAAATCCTCGCCAGGATCCTAGCTAACAGACTCAAAAAAACGATACATACGATCATCTCCAGGGAGCAAGTGGGCTTTGTGCCTAGGAGGATGATAGGCGAAGCCACCCATTTGCTAAAGTTAGTGCAAGCATACTTGGAAGACGCAGACGAAGAGGGATTAGCCCTGGCGATAGACTGGGAGAAAGCTTTCGATAGAGTCAGCTGGGATTATTATCATAAAGCGATACAGGCATTGGGCTTCGGCCCCGGTTACTCTAGATGGCTAACACTATCAACTAACGCGGATTCCCTTCCGATCAGATGGATCAAGGCCAATGGTAGACGCAGCAATCCCTTCACGATACATTGCGGCATGCCCCAAGGGTGCCCGCTATCGCCCCTAGCTTTTCTCTTAGTGGCCGAAGGCCTAACACGACTAGTCAACGCCGACCCTGAGATGAAGGGAATCACAATAGGACCTAGAGAGTTAAGGCTTTCGCAGTTTGCCGACGACACGCAAATTTTAGCGAGCTCTTTCGAGTCACTGGAGAGGGCGATGCACATCTTAGAGACATATGGAACCGCCACCGGGGCTAGGGTGAACAAAAACAAGAGTATACTAATAAGAATGGGATCGCTTACAGGGGCGCAGGTCCCCGAGACGCTAACTTATCTTAAAACACTCGGCGAAGGCGAGTATGCGACCATTCTAGGAGTCCCTTTCTGGGAAGGGCTAGAAAACGACTCCTTCTGGGAGAAGCTATACGCGAAGCTTAAGAAAAAGGTCGCAACATGGAGAGGTCTGAAGAGTCTCTCCATTCACGGGAGGACGCTGCTAGTGAACTTCATAATCTACGGGACGCCGAGATATTGGCTATCCACGTCCACTCCTCCGGCATGGTTCATGGAGGCCATTGACTCGGACGTTCAAACTATATTGTGGGATAGGTCTCCCCGACTTCAGGTGGATGAGCTAGGCTCCTCGCAAGAGGGTCGGAAATGGATAACCCTTCCGGCATATCCGAGGGTAGGCACAAGCGAAGACGGGCCCCTATTGGGGGTCGGACTACTTCCCATGGCCGAACACACGAGGGCGCTCCAAGCGATATGGATAGTCCGATATCTTAACCCGTCAATGGCGGAATGGAAGATAGTCTTGGATCAATGGTTCAGCCGCACCCCCTTAGGGCGAGCGGCGGTCTTTTCGAAGGTCGACTCGAAGAGCCTCACGGCTAGCATTCGCGGCAATAACACGCTCCCGGCATTCTGGAAGCACGCGCTGGAAAACTTCAGAAGGATCAACTTCCTTAGGGGAGAAATCACACGAGAAGGCACTCAGGGCTCCCCGATATGGCACAATCTTTTCCACAAGCCTCCGGCTATCCATCACTCACATAGGTCGAAATGGGAGTCTCTACAGACAGTTATTGTTCACAACACCATAAACCCGGATACGGGGGACGTTTACACTATGGAAGAATGCGCGGCTTACTTGCCGGACGGAGAACGTTGGATACGCCATAGGGGAAATTACATATCGGTAGGCCCCTTTCTTAAGTCATGGGAAAAGATTTCTGAGTGGACGAGATCAAGACTAATACATACCACTTTCGATTATATGAACCTTCTTAAAAAACAAGCGAAGACTCCGCCCCCGGCTCCAGAGGAGCAAGAGATACTCCCTCAGGAAGATCCGGACGCACACGATCTAGGCGAGATCCTAGTCGATATAGACCATAACTTTTATCTGCGCCGAAGAGGCGACTACCACAAGGTCCAGCTCAATGTCATGGGAGAGCCCCACATCCACGAGCGGATTAGCCCGCAACTACTGCCCGACGAACTATACACCCCGCTGAAGTGGGGACATGCGTACGACGGCCCGGCGGAAACGGCGTACCCGTTACCTCAAGAATACATGCTAAAAGGCACGCGTACAACACTGGAGGATGTAAGTGTCAGGGACTTGACTAAAGCGTTCCTCGCTTTGAGGAAAACCAAAACACAAAAATCCACACTAAGATGGGAAAAAAGGTTACCGGTCCTCTCGGGAAAGTGGAAACAAATATCGCAATTATACAAATATAACTTTTTGACGCCTAGAGACTCTTACTTGCATTTCAAACATGTCCTACATAGGAGGTTAGCTACAGCGAACCGCTTTGCTGACGATCCAACATGCCGCTTTTGCGGCATAGCCCCTGAAAGCTCCACTCACCTGGCATCATGCATCGCGACGGAGCCCATCTTTGAATTCATAGAAGGACTTCTGGGGATTAGCCTCAGGCCGGGATCCGAAACAGCCCAACGACTTTTCTGCTATCAAGTGGACAGACCGCACCCCTCCTCGGGATACCTAGGCATCCTGGCGTGGAGGTACATCCTAACTGACTTTTATAACATCCAATATGGCAACGCGGACGGCAGGTCCGTTAGGTCGATCTTAAGAGCGATCCTTGCGAGATACCACCTATTAGTAACGGCGAAAGTCGGGTTCTTTCTGAGGCTGAAAAAACAACGAGAGAATATGGGGCTACTCGCCCCGAGTAACAAACACTTTAAGAAATTGATAAGTCCGCTCTACACGGTGGACAAGGAGTTCAACCTAGAAGCATCGGAAGACCTCCTGCAGGCGGCGGGAGGGCTAGACATCCGTAACATCACCTAAGGCACTTAATACCGCGTCTTAGAAGAAAACGAGGAGGATATCAATAAAGATCCCACGAAATACAATAGAAGGCAACCCGAATCAACACTAGCGTACAGGACGAATCACAGTCTCCAGCCCCCTTCTCTCCAACTCCCGGCCGAAGCAGCGCGCGCGGCCTCCCCGGAACCAGCTTCTCCGATAAAGAGGGAACTGGGAAAGGGGAAGGGGGTTGTCAGGGGTTAAGGTTGGGTAGTAGGGAGGTACACTAGCACACTGCCTCACGCCGCACGCGTAGCGGGGAATTTTAAGAAGATTTTTTTTTTCTAGAACAAAGGGCACAGCGATGATGGCTGATGGGAGAATTGTTCGTTACGAAGACGAAACTTGATGCTAGATCGTTGCAGAGCTTATTAATCCGTGAAACACGAGCTGAGGAAGCAATTAGGGATAGGAAAATCTGCATGGCTGAAGGCCTCCGCATCGAGAGTTTTAAAGGAATGATGCACTGACACTTGATGACTTTGGCCATTCGAACCATTTCTCACGGGTTCCACGTTTGCGTGGAGGGCTCGCACGCCTGAAGTTGGGTCGAAATCTAGGATGTGCTTATTTTGCCGCCCCGGGACTAGAAGCTGTCCTGTGGCGGAATTAGTGGGCGGAACACGAAGCATACCATTAGGGAAACTCTTTAGGGTTGGCCGCCGCACGAGCGGCATGCTCCGCGTTCTTATTTATAGTTGTCCATGGCTGGTGATTGTGTGAATCGGACGAGGTACCGTATCGCAATGGCGGCTGGGCATCTGGCTCAGAGAAATCTCGCGAGAGACCTAAGCCGCCGACGTGAGCACTGAATGAGAGCGAGGCGCCGAATGGGTTGTAGGACATGGCTGGCAGTAAGGACGGCGGCATTGGCCTCGTCGAGTTCGATCCAACCGTTGAAGAGGGGCCATCGCCCCCACCGGCCATCATGGAGGCGAGCGACGGCGGCCCGGCGTCGATGGGCGCACCCGTGAATTTGGGCCTCAAATTGGGGAATGGTACGGACTGTGGCTGTGATTGCAAATGACCAAGGCCGTGAGCATGGCCTGGCGGTGCCACCGCCCTGTGCACCGACGGTTGGGGCGGCTCTACAAAGCCGCCCATAGGTAATCGGTTCATAGGCGAAGGTTGGTAGTCATGAATCTTTTCACCGTCGCCCCGAACCTCTCGGCCGGGCGGGGGCGTTAGGAACGTGGGATCCTGTGGAAACAGAGCCAGCTGCTGATAGCTATTGAGCTGGTACTCGCGCTCAATCTGCTGCTGAAGCAACATGTATTGCTGCAGCATGCGCTGCTGCTGGGCAAGGTGATGCTCCTGCATGAGCGCCTGTTGCCTGAGGAACTGCTCACGCGTCTGCTCTTGGAGCTGGGCGTAGTGCTCGTGTGTTCGCTGCTGGTGATCGCTGTGGGCTTGCTGCACGTGGAGCCGGTCCTGCGCTAGGTTGGCCAGGAGCTCACACTGCTGCCCATCGTCGCACTCGAGCTGGTGTTGCCCGCATTTTGGTTGGTACTGCCAGTTGCCGGTGCGGCATGCATGGTGGACCGGAACTTTGGATCCGTGGTTGCCGCCCGGCGGCTTCTCACACGGCCGATGAGACTGTCTGCCGGAAGATTCCGGCTGTGCCGCCATGCGGCCGCGGTCGGAATCCGATGCGGCGGTGCGAGCGGAGCCCTCCGGCGCGGTCACCACCGGCTCTGGAAGGAACATTTCGTCAGAGGGAGAAGTGTTGTGTTCCGAGCCGCCGCCGGCCACTCCCGCGAGCGAGCCGCGCGAGGAGGCGGAGCTGCAAGCTTGCGAGCTCTGGTTCTCGCTGCCATTTGCGTGCCAGTTGTTGTTGGAGGAGCTGGAAGAGGAGACACGCGAGGGCGAGTGGGACAAGTCCTGGCCACACCAGCCAATTCCGGAAGCGCCGATGGCATTGCTGTCCTCTGATGAGTTTGACGAGGAGTGGGACGAGACCTCGGACTGAGAGCAGGCGTGGGCGGATAGGGTGGCAGCCGACGTGCCAGCGAGTGTCGAGTGCGACGAGCGACGAGGGGCCGCCGAAGAAGAGGTGGATGAGGAGCCCGGCGTGGCCGAGGAGAGCGAGGTGACCGACGAGTTCGTAGTCGACCAGGGGTAGTAGTTGGGCATGGCATACTCATGCACCGAGGATGTGCGCTTACTCCCAAGGTCATCGCCGAGCTGTGGCCCGGTGCGGTCCCTAAGCACGTGATCGCAAGCCCTACCGGCATGCACCACGCCACTCAACGCTGTGGAGTCGTCATCCCCGCGCTGGCCACCCTGCTGGCCTTGCGCACGGAAGCTACCGCCGCCGTTAGCGCCGCTGTTGCCAGGACCACCGTGGGCGCCGCACCGATGGCTTGCGTTTCCCGATGAGAGTGGCGGCCACATTTTGGTGTGGCTTGAACCCGGCTGATGCAGTACTGCAGACCGTTGGCATTGCGGCTGCCGGTGCTGTTCGCCGAGCAGCGGCGCAAACGCGTTCTCATTGAGGGCAACCACTTGGCCACGACGATTGTCGGCGGGCGGTGAAAGGTAGAGGTTGAGCTCAGCCAGCGCCAGGCCAAGGCCAGGCGGCGGGCGGACGTCCGTGTCGTGCGAGGAAGAAGCTGCACCATGCTCAAGGCGGGGCGGCGGGGCGCCGTCCGCAGGCATCGGCCCATTCATTGCGACCATCCCAAGCAAAGCCTCGTTCGATGGCACTGAGCCAATCAGCATCTGAAGGAACTGCGGATCGGTCAAAGTCGTCTGATCCTGGACGTTCATACCATGCAGCAATGAAACACCCCCGGGCGTAGCCGCTGGATCAAGCTCGGGCGTGGGGTGCGATCCTTGTGAGTGGCCCGCGGATTGGCCCCCCGCGCATGACATGCTGCTCCCCGCCGTAGCGATGGCGTGCAGAGGCTGGCGATGCAGCGCCACTCCGGCCACCGAGTGTTGTTGCATTAACGCAACAGCCGACCGGGGGCCCGAGTTCTTGGGTCCAGGCTCGTCGGGTGGATGCGTAGGCTTCATGGTGGCAATTGCCCTGCGATGTTGCGACGGGACGGCAATTGGGCCGCCGGCCGGGATGTGGACATCATTGGTCCCGCCCAGCGAGCGCGGAATGATCTCTGATGGGAGGATGGCGAGCAGGTCGGCAACCTGGGCCTCGCCCGCAGACTGCGAGGCGCAACGGACGAAGGGTGAGCCGAGCTGAGCGGACGCGAAGGCAGCAATGTTTGTGGCGCGAGGGGTGTTGGAGCACCTGTACGCGCACGCGCGGGCCAATGTACGGAGGCAGGAACTTGCGTAGAATGGCCCACATCTCCCAGAAGAAGCTCGGCGCGTTGGCGAAGAAGACCTGGCGGACCAAGCGGGAGTGAGGTGGGCGGCGGCTGGCGGAGCAGGTTGGCCGAGGACCAAGGTAGCACGCGCAATCGCACAGCGGGGCGAGACAGGCCAGCCGCGCGCCTGCTTGAAGTAGAGTGGGTAATGTGTGTTGAATAACCGAGCTGTCCGCTTCAGGAAGACGCACATGCCAGGGTAGTCGATGCTGTGGATCGACGCGCACTTCATATCGAAGATGGCGAAGCTGCCACGGGATGGGGAGCAGCAGAGGGTTTGCATCCGCCAAGGCTTTGCGGGGCCCTTGTGAGGCGGTGGAAGGCGAGGAAATGGGGGGCGCATGCGCCGTTCGTGCTTCCTCCGCAACATTTTGGGCATTGGACCAAGGCTGCACCAAAGCAGCACCAAAGCAAAGTGCAATGGTGCGATTCGTCAAGTGGGCGCTGGCCCCACATCCATCCCACCCCATCCCACTTCTACGCCCATTTTGTCCTTTGCCGGCGCTGTTCCCTTCCTTCCCTTTGCTACGCTTGCGCACCCATGCCCGGTCTTTGAATGGTCGAGTGAGGAGGCCATCTCGATGATGTAGTTATTGTGGAGCGCGGCAGCCCCTAGCAACTCTCCTCCGTCTCTCGCATCAATCAGCGCAAGTGTCTTGAAGTCAACGCGCATGATTGCGTGATAAGAGACGGGCACGCCTTCAAGGGTTGTGCCAAGAATCACACTCGGCCAATACTCCCGAATGAACTGCGCCTCCGGTCTGGTGTCCAGCGGCCACGTGCGACAGATTCGGTCGATACCGTGCCTGTGTCTCCACCGAGCCGTGGCGAGCAGCGCGTCCGCTGCACGTGGCACCTTGGAGCGCTCGATGCGAAGGAATCTTTGGAGGTCATTGTCGGGGCGAGAGAGCAGCCAGTCTCTTCCTGGAGTGCCTGGAGGGGCTCTGGCAGTGAGGAGCGCACGCAACTGACGCAGGTGGCGGTCGTTGGAGGGAGGCCGCGTCTCGAGCTTGCGCTGCATCGCGAAAGCGCTCGAGGGCTCAGGGAGGCGAAGACGGGATAAGGAGAGGGGGGGGGGAGGGAGGGAGGGAGGGAGGGGAGGGGGGGGAGGGGGGAGGGGGGGAGAGAGGCGAAGAGAGAGGGGAGAGGCGGAGGGTGGTGGGAAAAGTGGTGACGAGAGGAAGTGAGCTAGGAAGAGGAGAGGGTGCGCGCCGCTGGATGGGGTGGGGTTGGGTGGGTGGGAAGGGGTGGGAGGGGTGGGAGGGGGGGTGGGCTTGGTGCCCGTCCCCTGCTGGGGAAGGGGAGGAGGGGAGGCAGCAGCGGTGGGGGCGGAGGCGCTGAGAGTGGAATTTGGAGAGCGCGAGGGGTCGATGGGGTTTGGGTGGAATATTAATATAATTGTCCTTTTTTCATCTACATTCTTGGCGGCTGACGTGGTGTTGGAGACTGAGAAGATCGCTCCGCTGCCTCTCCACAGAGAGGAAAGAGCCCACATAAATTCCTGTGAAACACACCAAGAGTACTTTTCTTTCGGAGGCCCAAAACGTATGTGCTCTTCGTTGTTTTATTTCGGGCGGCCGCCTCCCCCCCCCCCCCCCCCCCCCACACACACACACACATCTGTTCTTCACACTGTTTTTCTCTGTTTTTTTCGACGGCAAAAATTTCTAAGTTTGACTGTGTTTCACACGTAGGCAGAGGAGCCCAAGCTCAGCCGTCTCGCGAGGCATGTGGGGGATAGGAGGGATCCCTCCCTGGTGGGTCGCACGCTCCATCTCGAGGGTCGCACAACCCGCAACCCGGTAGTGGTAGTGGCATGTGACATATCCCCGCTTGTCGCGCCACAGCCACAGGCATACGATAATTCGACACGGCCCTACCTCCGAACTTCTGCCTTCTGGCTTCTGGAGGTCGGACCCTAACTAAGACGCTGGCGTCGCCCCCACCTTGGTGTTTGTCAACCCTCACCTCGATTACAACCTTTAGCCTGACGACTGACGAATTGGGATGGCCCATAGGGCCTGAGGGCAATGAGGAAGGAGGCATGCCGGCGGCCGGCGGTAGGCGCGGCGGAGGAGACGACTTCAGAGGGGCTGACGGGCTGAAGCCCGTCAGCAGAGGAAGGCGGGCAGGCGGGCTTGGGCGAGGGCGAGGACGGCGGCGAGAGCGACATGGAACGAGCGGCGAGAGGCGAGGGCGAGGGTGAGTGTGAGGAGGGCTGTGATGGCAGGGGCTGGCGAGGAGAGGCGAGGTTGTAGGGTATGAGTGTTACGAGAGCGAGAGCGACGAGAGCGAGAGCGACGGATGACGACTGACGACATGACGACGGACAGAGACACCCAGGAAAACACTCCGACTCTCGCTCGCCCCACGACTTTCTCACATAACTTGACTGAAATCAAAACAAAACACTCCGGCCGGCCGACGACGGACGACGATCAGAAGGCGATCTGTCGGCGATCCCGTCTAGAAGGGGAATCGCACCATAACGGAAACGAGGGGCAATCCTGCCGCACAGGATTCCAAAAGACTTACCGAATAAGACGAGAGAAGTGCGATGTGCCCAAGGGGGAGATGCGAAGAGATTGCAAATTAAACCTGATTGCAATCACTGAAGTAGATCGAGAAACGCGGAGAAGATAGCGATTTAAATCTATTTGCGAGGCGCCTAGGATAAAGGAAGGTGGGGAAACTTCCCCTCTCTTCGAGAGAAAGAGAGAGGGCGCTCCACCCGGATGGGACGTCAGGCTGATATCAGGTCCTGATATCATGATATCAGGTCCTCTAGACCTGATACCTGATATAGGGGGGCTAATAAAACAAAACTCCTGAAGAGAAAAAACAAAAAAAAACAGGAGGGGAACGTGGCGCGTGGCGGCCACCAAAGAAGGACACACGCGGGAAAGTCTCCGCAATGGCCAGCGACGGTGGCGGCCATGCGCCGGCCATGACCATGACCGACGCTTGGGGCACAGAGGATGTGGATACGCTCGAGGGCAGTGCTCTCGAGTGGTCCACAATAGAGGAGGTGGCTGGCCGCACGAGATGGCTTGATGTGTTGTTTGGTTCTGTGTTCCCGATCCCGACGTGCGGCTGCTTGCGTCTTGCGTGTCCGTCCGTTCGCGTTGAGTGGGCTGTTGGGTCTCCCATGCTTTCTGCCTTGTCCTGGAGCTTTCTCTCGAGCTCGAGCTTTCTCTCGATCTTGCTCTCGATCGCGCGTTCATTTTCAGCGGCCTTCAGCCTCGGTCCCTCGGTCAATCCTCCTCCCTCGATTGCGTCATATTTTGAGCCGTGTTTCTGTTCTTGTTCGTTCTCGATTTGGTTACGGCCACCCTTCATTCTCAGTCCGGCTATGCGCCACCCAGTTCGGCTATTTGCCTCCAGGTTCCAGGTTCTTGATTCTCGATGATTCTTGTTTCATTCGGCTCTAAATATGATGTATTCGAGGTACTAGGTTGATCGGGGGTCGACGTTTGTTGGTTTCTGTCGATGCGTCGGCTCCGCGGTCTACGGCTTTCCTCGACTTCTATGTTAAGTGTTGCCGAGACCTTGATTTGCGCCTTCGCTGCGCGAGCTCCGCGTGCCTGGAGCGCTTTTGTTGCGCCGTCGCGCGTCATTTGCAGTACGGAATGATGTCCCATACCGCCTGCCAAGCCCACCACCCAGCGGCAGAAGGTGATATCTGCTCTGGGTGGTGGGTTCCCGCCAGATGCGTTGTGAGGCGTTCTGGCAGGATCTTGGGCTTTCCTCCTCGCCGTGGCGTTGAGGGCCACAACGTGGCCCGTCCTGAGGCCGCCCACGGGTCTCACCTCACCGACCAGCGCCGTATCTGGCACTGTCAGAGAGAGCAGGACCGCGAAGGCAGCCTCAACGCGGAGGCTCGTCAGCCACGCGTGGACGGCCGCGTTGGTGAGCTGGTCCTGGTTCTCGATGCCGAGTTCGAGTGAGGGCGAATCCTGCGAGGGGCGGGTCGGGATGGTCGGGGTGGGGTCTGTGGCAGCCAGGGTAGCCGCGTGCGCGCGCTTTGAGAAGCTGGGTGGGCTGCGCGGGCAATGATGCCAGTGGGTCAGGGGGTGGTCGGACTGTCGGCAGCCCGACACGGCGCTGCATCGGGCGGGAATCAAATGCCGAATGTAGCTTAGATATAAAGGAACCGATCCCCCCGCGGGCGCGACCGCCCATTCTTTACGGGTAGAGCGTGAGGGCGCGTGACGGAGGGGGCGAGAGGGGGGGCGAATCGCACCATTTCTTGGCGAAGATTTTCGTAGCGTCAGGTAGCCCCCCCGGGAGGTTTTTTAGTGGGCATCGCGCCACGGTCAAAAAATGCAGCCCAACCCTTACTAGTCGTTAAAAAGCCCCTGTTTGACCGCCCTAGAGAAGACTCGGTTCTTGGTTCTTGGTTGATTCTTTGGATTCCTTGACTCCCTTGTCACGTTGTTTGTTCGGATTGTGAGCTACCGTGCGTTCGGAGTGTGTTCGTGTGCCCGTAACGTTCTCATTAGGGATGTGCGCCCCGAGTGAGACTTGTCTTCAAACCAACAATGTGTTCTTTGTGTTGGTTTAACCCACTGAGTGCGCACACTCTTTGGGGTGAAAGGCAAGAGGGTCTCGTTCACTTGTGTTTGTTTGTGCATGTCAGACTTGTGTGTGCCTCGTGGGGACGCCTGTGAGTGTGCTGTGCAAGTTTGACTCGCGCGGACGCTCGACATTTAGTCGGGGGGTGTCGGATCCAGAGTATTTTCTCAATACTCTAGACGGATCCGATGGCTTGTGTGTCTTTTAACTTTAGGATGGGCATTGTTTCTTGAGGGGTGATCGCCGTTTACTTCGAGACTCTTCGTTGTGGCTTTGTTTCGGTTGGCTGCATTCTTCTCCGGACTCGTTTCATTGATTGTGGCGACTGTTTACGTGAGTTTTCGGAGTGTCCCTTTGTTGACTGGGCGGTTTTGTGAGTGATGTGTGATCGTGGCTTGTGTCGCCATGTAGCGCGCGCGCTCCCTCTCTCATTCTCAAGACTGTGCTCTATGCCCCTCGAGACTTGCCACACGAACAAGCATTCGCTTGTTTCGACATTGACCAATGACTACGACTACGGCAAAAATGCTCCATTCAAACCCGGACTCGTGCTTGGGCTGACTATTCAAGGCTTGAATAACAATACTAAGTCATGGCAAAGATCAAAAAGATATCGCCATTAGCATTAGTTAGCAGCTGCCTACAGGCAGCTACCACACAACACAAGCGCGCACACGCACACGCACGTACGCACGTACGTATGAGTCGAAAAAAAATCTTCTTAAAAGTCCCCGCTACATGTGCGGCGTGAGGCAGTGTGCTAGTGAACCTCCCTACTACCCAGACCTAACCCCTGTCAACCCCCTCCCCCTTCCCCAGTTCTCTCTTTAGCGGAGAAGCTGGTTCCGGGGAGGCCGCGCGCGCTGCTTCGGCCAGGAGTCGGCGGAGAGAAGGGGGCGGGAGATTGTGGCTCCTCCCTTGTTCTGCTTTGGCTCAGGTTTCCCTCCCTTCTATATCGTAAGATCTTCGTTTGATATCCGCTGAGGTTTCCACTGAAGAGGCTCCGCTACCCTAGGTGATGTTTCTCGTATGTCCACAAACCTCTCGCCGCCTGCAAGAGGTCTTCTGATGTTCCTGCTAGGTTGAAATCTTTGTCCACCGTGTATAGAGGGCTTATCATTTTTCGGACATGTTTGTTGCTCGGGGCGTGTAGCCCCATGTTTTCGCGTTGTTTTTTTAGCCTTTGAAAGAAACCGACCTTCGCCGGCGTTACTAATCAATAGGTGGTATCTCGCAAGGATCTCTCTTAAGATCGACCTAACGGACCTACCGTCCGCGTTGCCATACTGAATATTGTAAAAGTCCGTTAGGATATATCTCCACGCCAGGATACCCAAGTATCCCGAGGAGGGGTGAGATCTGTCTACCTGCTGGCAGCATAAGAGACGTTGGGCCACTTCAGAGCCTGGCCTAAGATCAATCCCTAGAAGTCCTTCTATGAATTCGAAGATGGGCTATGCGACCGCGTGTCGTTGCGCGCGCTTGTGTCGCGTGTAGATGTGCGGTGTGGAGATTGGGGTGAAGCTCTCGGCGGGGATACCACGATAGTACTTAAGCTAGCATCCCTACCCCTTACATGATGGCCTATAGCTCTAGGTGGGGACGGCATTAGAGGATGGGTGCGGCGCGTGGTCCATGGCCCTATTGCTCAACGATGGTTCTTGTTTACAGAAGTTAGTAAGGAGTCAAGCAAGAATACGCGATTGGCGGCTGCTTCGCGAATAAAGCCTAGGGAGAGCCTGGAAATGCCACGAAAGCACCCTCAAGCCCTCAAGCGACGAATGCCAACTCTCCATAAAACCGGACAGCCGCGTCCGATTCGGCATAGAACAGCATGGCTTCGTCTCATGCGTGCGTCTGAGCGATGTGGTGTCGTCGCAACACTTGGAGAAGGTTGTGCAAGTGCGCGCCCCACATCGTGGGCGAATAGCAAAAGTGGGTGCAGTCGCAGCATGTGTAAAAGTTCCATCCGTTTGGCCGATGGGTGCAGTTGCCAAAGTGCCATCGCCACCGCGGTCGGGTCAAATTGTAGAAAGGCAGCAGGCTGACATGGCCAAAGCGGCCGGAAGAGAGCACCTCGTAGAGAACACGGTTGCGGGAGTTCACATTGAAGTCCTCCGTGGCCTGCGATGGGCGGCACAAGATACGTGAGCATGCCCTTGTACATACGCAGCCAGAGAGGTGACCGCGTCTACTGGGCGCTGGACCGTGGCGACCGCGACGTGGGCGGAGGCTAAGAGGGCGAGGCGGCGAGGTCTCATTCCCCGGCGAGAGCGCCACACGGCTGTCCGCAGCGGCACCTGACAAGAGCATTCTTTGTCCGTAGATTTGTCCCGGTTCTCCCATTCGCCCGTGCGATATCCCCGCCTGTGGTTTGGGGACATGCAGACGGTTGAGGGTGGACAAGCAGCATGGCCCTGCCAGGAGGAACCAATTCAGACGAAATGCATCCGACTCAACTGGGCAACAGACACATTTGGGACCTGAACACGCTGCGGACGCATCGGAGAGCGGAGGCGTAGCGGCGGTTTGAAAGGCTACGCAATCTCAAAGCCAAAAAGACTGACCGGCGGTTTGAAAGGCTACGCAATCTCAAAGCCAAAAACACTGACATCGGCTAAGGCGGCCTTATGCCCGCCTGGTACGGCCGGGAGTAGGAGCCACAAGGGCTATGCGGTGCGTGACTGGATCTGCAGAGTGGCGAAGGTCACCTGTCGGATGCCTTGAAGTGTTGGGCCCCCGTCTCCATAAAAACGGCAGCCTTGCCGGTGGCGGTCGCGTGCCTCTCCAGCTTCGTCATGGCACTTTGGAGATCGGACCTGCACGTCGTTACAAAGAAGTGCGGTGGGGCAACGGGCGTGCTCAAGGCCCAAACAGTGGCCAATGGCAGGGGGCACGACTTGCCCAAATGGGGGGCAGTCACCGATAAGTTGGCATGTTTTGATAGTGGAGGCCCCAATTTAAGACGATGACGTCAGCGGTGTTGACCGCCGCGTCGACCTGTGCGACCGACCGGGCCGGCAGGTGTCAACGATCCAGCGCTCGCACTGCCACATTCGAAGCGCGGTAGGAGCAGCGCGCGCGTCGTTGGAGTGGGAGGACCAGGCCAGGTCACCTCGTCTGGTTGCATTGTTGTTACTCGCGCATAGAGCATGCGCATCCCGCTGTGCGTCTGCTGCGGCAGCTTTGGTGGCTTCTTGCGCTTTCCCATGGTCCAAAGTGGCTTGTTGGCCTGAGTGGGAGCGGGGGGGTTGTGGCCAAGGCATGCGACGGCCGTTCGGCCGTTCCCGGCCTGCGCGCGCCGGTGAGAGCGGAGCACCTGGATGAAGGCCTCAAAATCGTCTGAGTGACGAGCCAGCAGGCGCTCCTTGCGGAGCAGACACTGCAGCACGTTGTAGAATTGCTCCATCACGGAATCACCCATCACGAGCAGTGTCTTCCCCGCAAGGAGCGTGGACAGCTCGCTCATCGTGCCCTGCGGCAGTCCATTGGAGTGCACGTCTGCCAGCCGTAGCCGATCCTCCGAGGGCCATCCCCCCTTAGGCTGCCTCTCCTGCGGCGAGCGATAGTGGGGCGTCAGCGTGTCGGCGCGGAGCTGCAAAGCAGCTAGCAAGCGTGGACTGAGGGCGTGCTTGTGCAAGCGCCGGTGCGCGCCAGGATCGAAGTGGCCGACAGACCGTGGGCGGCGTGCAGTATTTGGGCAAAATGTACTCGAGCTCGCCGGCCACGCAGTCTCCGCGCACACCGCCGCCGAGCCAGTCGATCGCCGGCTGGAAGGAGAGGCGCGCCCACGAGGGCTCGAGAACGCCGTGGCGAGAGGCGCAGTCGATCGAATCACACGAAGCGGAGGAGGAGGAGGGCAACAGCGCGGTCGCGGAAACACCCACTGTGGGAAGAGAAGAGCGGGCTATGGAGGATTCAGAGGAGAGAGAAGACCGACCGGAGGCGGTGGAGGCCGGCGACGAGAGAGAAGAAAGGCCCACGCCCGGCCAGTGTGAGGAGCTGGAGGTGACCGAGGAGGCTGCGGAGAGAGAAGGGAGAGGAGAGAGAGGAGAAAGAGAAGAGGGGTGTGGTGGGGAAGGAGAGACGGAGGAGGAATGTAGCGCGGAGGCAAGGGTGCGTGGGAGTGGTCTGAGGTCCTGCCGTGCTGCTGAGCCGCCGGCGCTACCGCCCAGCGCACTCCACACGTAGGCTGCCGCCGTCAGCGCCAGCAGCAACGCCGCAGCGCGGCGGACTGACATCGTCCCGTGTTCCTACTCCACACGATCGAAGGAGCAGGAGGAGGGGGTGGGTGGGGGGGGGGAAGGGTGAGGGAGGGAGAGAGCAGAGAGAGAGAGCAGAGAGAGAGGGAAGGGCAGAAAAGACTCAGAGTGAAGAGAGTGTGAAGAGAGAACGTATTCAGAGAGTGAGAGAGAGAGAACCCCCAGAGGTGTGCTGTGTGGCAGTGGTGAGGAGGGAAGGGGAGTGGAGAGAGAGAGGGAGAGGAGAGAGAAGAGAGAAATCACAGGCGCGCCGCTGTGAATGGTCGTTACGTCGTTACAAACTAAAAAAAAACATTCTTCTTGAAGGGGAGGGTCTTTACAAACTAGCCGCTACGTGCCCCACGGTGTGGTAGGTGTTGAATACAACTTTTAAAAAACATCTGAAGATTCCGGGCTACACGCCTACTGATCCTAGGTTACCCTGTCACTGACACGACACCGCCCTTACATCCCCTCTCGCCACCTCCACCTCCTCCCTTTCCCCCCTTCAAGGCCCACCCGGTCTCGGGCCGCGCAAGGTTCGTGTAGGAACGTTCCACAATTGGAAGCACACTTGGGCAAGGTAGCAACTTGTTGCGGGTAGGGGGGGGTCGTTCATACCCCCATGCATCTTTCCCGCCATTAGATCTCCTCGCGTGACTCCCTCTCCGTCGTCTAGTACCGCGTCACGCTCGCCTTTCGTCCGCTCCCGATAGGATCGTCCCCTCGCGTCCCTCTCTCCCCGTTTCCCGCCTCGTCTCTCCTTTCCTCTCTCCCCGTTCCCCCTGAGTGTTTCCGCCCGCCGTCATCTCTCTTCTTTCCCGTGTGTTCTCTCTTTCCCCCCGCGTGCCTTCTCTTGGGTCGGTATCTCTTCTGACGCCCAGCGCTATCGCTCGAGCGCTCCTGTGGTCTCCTGCCCTCTGTGCCCTCCGTCCTCGTTCCCGCCTCACGTGATCACATGCCAGTCGAGGACTCCCGTTCATCCTCAGCCCCTTCGATGCGTGCTCCCCATGTGTCCGGTAGCCCGCGCCCCATGCCTCCGAATTGTACCTCACATGTTACATGCATCAACTCTCCTGCCTCTACATGCAACACAGCCACAGCTCCACTCCATCTCACACATGGTGCCTCAACAAAGGTCTGCAATGCCCGCGCGATCTCCTCGCACTGCGTCCCGTCGCGGGCCACCCTCCTCACTAGTCAACTCGGAATCTTCGTCCCGATCTTCATCTTCATCTTCATCATCTTCATCTTCATCATCTTCATCTTCATCATCTTCATCTTCATCTTCATCATCTCCATCTTCATCTGACGAGTCCGTCGCGCGCCGTTTCCCGCGCGTTCGAGGAACCCTAGATCCAGACGTGGAAAACTCCGCGGCACTAACAGCACCACTCCGCCGTGGCGCACCTTCTTCGGGCCGGCGACCACCCCTGGCAGGCCGCCCACGACGCTCTGCTACAGGAAGGTGCGTGTCGGGGATCTCGTCAGGCATCAGGCATGAGATAGTTGCTGTTAACTTCGCTGAGGGCGCGGAGTGTGTCGACTGTGAGAATAGAGGACGTGGCGTCGAATTTCACGTTGAAAACGATCATGGAAGCGCGAGAAATGCAGGCCTTCTTCAGCTTGGTTCTGCCACCTTCCTGCTCCTTCGTGAGGGCGAATGAGCCCTAGAGGCCCCCAGCAGGCGAGAAGGACGTCTGCGAGTAGTGAGTGTAGTATGCGGTGAGGTCCGTCGTTGTGGGGCATGCATTGGCCGCCAAATTCTCCACCTTCCACAAGTCCACGCCACCTGACTGGTGAGCGGCGATAACGAAGTCTCCCGGGAAGACGCGAGAGTGCCGGTAGGTGCTCGGCTCATCAGAGTCGCGCAGGGTCAGCCTGTAGGCGCGCTTCTTGGCTGCCAACTCTCTCTCCGACTGTTCAGTGCTCACAACAGGGTCGTATCCTTCGAAATTGCCACCCACACCCATCTGCAGCTGCCAATAGCCCAGCCGGAGAGCGCCTGACTCACCACTGGTTGCCAAATCTGCGACACCACTGACTTCGGGCACTCGACTGGCGACCTCTACGGCCTCAGCAGCATCCTCGCAGTTTGTCGCTGCAGCACTCCAGCAACCCCGGGAGTGCGCAACGCTACCCCTTCGCCGTCTGAAGGAGCCTAGGCCCGAGACATGACCATTAATGCAAGCCGGGGCGCTCAGATGACCCGCCCGCCCGCCCCCGGGCTCTGCCGGGGTCTCTGCAGGGCCTGCTGGGACATCTTCACCTGCGTCTTCACCTGCGTCGGCGTGCGGCATCGGCCAGCGGCTCAGTGCAGCCGCCGATATTCCCAGTTGTACTTATTTTTTTATTAAATGGGCGTGGCTACAGTAGTTAACCCCACAGCCACGCTCGAGGCGAGAATATTAAAAGGTTTGCTTTTTTCATTCCTTTTTGCCTTCGGTCTTCGGTTTCCGGGGTCCGGCCTTGGTTCACTACCTAAGGCCTGGTTCGGAGTGCGGGATCCGGGCAGGCCTTTTGATCTGCTGCTACCTTTCCCTCTTCCTTATTAAGTGTTCACGTTCACGACGGTTGCATTCTTTAACCCGAACCCGATGGGGCATGGTGGCAAAATGTGGCAGGTGGCCGCTACTACCCACTACCCCTCCGACCGACAAAGTTGAAGTTAAGAGGCAAAGTTGCTTTTGCTTTACATAAAAATAGGCGGGGGGGGGGGGGGGGGATAAAAAAAAGGGAAACCTCAAGCTGCACCCTCGTCCCTCGTTTTGGCATTTTACATTTTGGAGCTGATATTGTTACTGAGGCAGCTGATAACAGTGCCCTTATACCCCATCCCCATGCGAGTGATGGTAAGTTGTTTCGCTATGTCAATTGTAAAAACATTGAAGCGTGTGCTCTGAAATGCCTTTTGATCAACTCCTAACGCGAATCATGCTCCATCATCATGCATGCAGCAGCTCGCTCAACCCATCTTTCCCACGCTAACTCCAAGGTGGGAAAGCTGCTTTGGGCGCGTGGGCAGACGCAACACTCTGCCGGCACCGGTTCAATCCATGGCGATGGTAGGGGTTAGCAGGTTCGGAAGATGTCACAACATGCATGCACCGTCCCACCATCAATCATTCGCACAAGCAAGAAGCTTACTTCTCAGCTGGCTTGTAGAGCTCCGTCTCCGAAGTGAGCGTCACCGGCTTTGGGCGCCGCCCCGGTGTGCCGTTTGGCACCTTGGTCCACTTGTTGCCATCCGGAAACTTGATACCTGAATGCATTAGTGGGTGAGGGCGCACGGGGTGAGTGGCAAGGCGGCAAGGCCGTCGGGGGTGAAGCGGTAACGTCAATCAATCGCGAATCCCCGGTGCGTCAGCTGGGTATGGCATAAGGAGTGATCTGGGCGCGCACCGTCGCCATCCCACACGCCTAGCAAGTCTTTGGGCCCGCCCTTGGGTGAGAAGTCGATGAAAATAGTCTCACCATCTTCGGACACGCTGCCAACCAGCTTCCAGACGGAATTTATGTCGGGCGGGCCTTCGCAGGCCTGAGTGAACAAGGCGAGCATATCATCTCAAGGCGGGGAGCTACTACAAACGTGTTCGCCCACGTGGGACCAGAGAAGTGTGAGAAAGTGTGTTAGGGGTCACTGGAAGCGGCTGCGAGAGGAAGGGTAGGGAAGGGGGGGCGAGGAGACCCGAAGGCCCTTCAAGTGCACTGCGGCAGCATCCGCTCTTCCATGTGCCAAGGCGTTCAATGGGTGCAGGGCGACGACCCCTTCGGCGGGCATTGCGGCGATAGCCAGCAAATTCACCGCTCAACAAACCCCGTGGGAGAGGGGCCAGAGACAAGAGAGCAAACATGGGACCCGCTAATACTCATCGCTGTATGCGATACGCAAAATGAAGGACCGTCGGGAAGCAAGGAGGCAGGTGACATGACATTCTGAATCTTCCTCATTCCGGTCTTAACGCACTGGCCGAAACGTCGTTTGTGCTCGCTCACCTTGTCAACACCGGCAACAAGTGCCTGCGGCTTCCTCGACCTGCGCCCATCGGGCAGTAGCGGCGCGCCGCCAACCTTGTTTGGCGAAAAGAGCACAGTGGACAACGTGAGCATTCCATTCGCGGCCCACCCCCTG